>JAQIWU010002085.1:0-13478 GCA_034696445.1 Isotomiella minor
CACTGTGAAGCTATAAATTGCCGTAATGGTGACACTAGGGAATCTTGAATCATCGTATCATGTAGCATTTTTTGTGCAAATGGATTAAATTTCTTAAAACGAAAATTATTCACTCCGTTACTTTTTAATTGAGGAAGGAAACGGGGCCAAAAGATGCGCGTTTGACTTTGTCTTTATAGCTTAAAAGTTTATCTTGTGGGAGCATCGGTTCATATCGTATTGCGTTTGTTGTTGAGCATAACTAATATTTAATGACCACGACCAACGTAACATAATTCTTCAAAAAATTTAACCTCCCCTGAACCTTACTTAACTTTGCATGCAAAAAGACACTGACCAAAAATATGGCCTTCCAGATCTCATGTCATGTATACCTAGGTTAGGTACATTATGTATACCCTGTGTCTTGGGGCATGACACATGAATTTCATATTTCGAATCTACTTGGCAGTCGTAAATTTATTTCTTACTCTTCATTATCCTCATCTTCGACACTATGTTTTTTTCCAACTGCCATTCAATCGCTGTATAGAATAGAGAAAGGAAGGTCATTAAAATGAAGAAATGGCAGTGTAAAGGATAAAAACAAGCGTCATGAAGGAATGTGAAATGTCTTTTAATTTACGAGTTTGAAGACGAAGACGAATAAAAGAAGAGACAAGAGAGGAGAAGAGAAAAAAGTAAACCAACAATGGCTTGTTTGAAAGGGTCAGTGTTCATTTTATTTTATGGACCAATGTAAATTCCACTAAACAAACCAGTATTTAATTTGAATTATTATTGGGACTGTGTGGAGTGATAGAAAAAGCATAGGCCCACTGATCGGTCTTGTCATGATGATGATGATGATGATGGTGTGATCTGGTTTCATATGTTATCATAAGAAAAGCTAATGGATATGAAATATGACATGGCATGACAATAAGGAGAGTCCGGATGTGGATGAGACATACCACCATGCAAAGTATAAAAAGGTCGATGAGACGGGGATAATAAATATTTGAATTTTTATGATGCCTTGTCATTTTTAGCCCTTATTTATGGAATAATAATTTCATATTCAAACAAACTAGCTTTAGATTTATGGAGCTTTTTTGGAGTCGCAACACTTTCAATATTGTGGTCTTTCTATTCAAAAGTGGAACAAATGGAAATCCAATATCAAGACAAACACACACTCAAAGACTGGGTAAAATGATAATAATGTTGGTCTAAGAATGAATCATCTATTCTTATGAAAAAGTTTATTATTACAAATCTCAGAAAGCTTGTATAATTCATGACAAGGCAAGGAGTAAACAAACCTAGAAATACTACAGAAGCTAAGAATGATTTTGGTAAGTTATATACTAAGACAGTGGTTTGAAGATAGGAGAAGTACAAACTTAATTCATGAAAAATTCCTTATTACCTACCAAAGTGAAGTAATACAATACATTATTTTTCAGCCTAGTTGTTATGAGTACCAATGAAAACCAGAGATTAGATAATAAAGACCTTAATTAAACTTTGAATTTTATAAGCAATAGTTGATAAGCAACAGAAACACCGGTGAAATTGACTGATTCTACTTTACTTGGTAACTTCATCATACCTCGGAGGAGCATACTTGTCACCAGGACTATCAATATCGACAAGAGGTCCGTACGGGACTGTCTCCTTGTGTCCAAGGGGAATTGAGATACCACCGGAAGGGTACGTGTTGGCTGAGACTGATCCAATGACAACGACATTTGAGCTGGAACCACCTGAACGCACGGATCTAGTTGGCAGGGTGTTAAGAGCAGCAACGTCAGCTTCCTTGATGAATTGTTGGACAATGTAAAGGGCCATAATCCGTAACGTAATCTCAATGAGATAGCAGACAAAGGTTATCATCACAGCTGCCTGAAGAACGGCAAGAATGATGCACATAATCGTAAAGACCCATGTCACCGTCCGCCAATAACGAGCCAGTCTGGCAGCCTCGGCTGGTTGTTTTCCCTACAAGAATTATACGAAAAACTATAAGTACCACTGACAAATCATAAACTTAATAAAAATTAGATTGGTATAATGCACTTACGATCTGTGTGGCGTTGATAAGCTTCACCGCAGCCGCAATTTGAATCCCGCTGCAAAGAACCAAGATCACAAAGGCGATCCACATAAAAATTGCTGAAATGAAAAGAAATCAACGATTCATTTTGAGACCCAAAGTGTAAAGAACTTAAGAGAATGTCATATTTCTTACAAGCAGCAGTGGAAGCCTCTTGGACATCCTTGGGCGACATTGTTGGAGATTGTTCGTCTACAAACAGAGGACTCTCCTGTTTTTGCTTGTTCATCTCTTTGACAAAGTCCTGTTGCAACTTGGGACTCGCAGAAAAGGTAGTAAATCCCACAGCCATGAATAACATCACCACTGGGACCCACAACATCATGCTTGTGAGCACCTATGGGATTTAAAATAAAAATTATCCTCTAAATTACAATAGACTATTGTGTCGAATAATTAACTCACCAAATCCACATAGCCCACAACTCGGGCATTTCGTCGGTGTTTGTAAGACTCCATCACCATCACTCTTCTTCAAAAAGTGGGAGGGAGAAGAGTTTTTCCTTTGGATGTTGAAAAAGAGAAGGGGAGGGGCAGTGGACTTTTACTTTATTTCTTGATTTGTTTTGTTCCTGTAATTCACGACAACAAAAAGGAATAAGTAAATTGAGAGTCTCAGAATTAGACGGAGGGGGCACAAGGACAAGAGTGGTTAATTGAATTTGAATAAATGATAAAACCGTTAAAATATTCCGTTACCTTTTCTCAACGAACTCTACGACGTGACTGCCACTCTTCCAGAGGATGAGAAAAAGAAAAGATTATTTCGTTGAGAGAGATGAGAGAGACGACGAGGAGGAGGAGGAGGTGATGTGATGAGGTTTCCTTCCAGTTGCACGTAGATGTCACAAGATGCTGCTTTGCTATGCTCTGGAGACTGGAACGAGAAATCTGAGACTGGCGACGGAGCCGTCTCAACTTTTGACTGAAATGTTTCAAGACAAGATTGAGCAATGCAATAATTCTGCTCTGCCTGCTTTGCTTTGTCGTTTTACTTTCAAAACGTTTGTGTGGTTGTGCAATAATAATGGTTTTAACTGCGCATTATATTTTTATGATGATGTGGGTGTTGTTGAGTCTTGGATTGGAACCACAAAAGAGGAATTTGCCCTTGTTTTCTTCTTCGTATTAAAGTACATTGCATAAGGTCAATGAGGTGGATGTGAATGGACAATTTACATTGGGTTTTTGGTCTTGACTTGACTTGACTTGCCCATGAATTGTGCATGCATACACTTTCTAATTCGTCGTTCAATGTTGAATTGGTTGAGTCATTCTAAAAGTTTGCAACTGGATACTTATGACCCCCGAGACGCCAAGTCAAAAATAAAATGCAAAATAGAATGATGTCGGGATTTATGCAATGTAAATGCAAGCAAATGAATGAAAAAGCTGGGCCGTTGTCCTTGCAATCCCAATCGCAACCTCCTCTCTTCTCTGCCAAGGAATTGGGCATTTGATCAATCATCATCAGCAAATATCACACGGACAGAACTACTGCATTCGTTCACTGTGCAGTGCAGGAGTCTGCATGAAATGAATGACAATTTTTAATATGAATCCAGACATTTGGTTGCTGTTGGCCGGAAGCATTTTATCTTGCGTTTGAAGAAAATATTTCAGACAAGAGGTTATGATGATGAAATTCACTCGACTCGCAATTGAGTGTGTGTGCAATGTGCATTCGTTCGGATTCGCATTCATTCATTCTCTTCAAGAAACTCACAATTGACTGTCCCCTCACCACCCTCACCAATTTAGGTAAAGTAGGTATGCAAAGTGGAGAAAAGAGCGATGAGACATGATGTGAACGTTGAAATGAAATGCTCTGATTGCACAGCACACACACACACACACACAGACAGACAATCGATGTCAGATTGAGATTCGCATCTTTCACACATTTTGAGACAACATTTGTGCACCTCATCCTTATCTTATCTTATTTTCGGCATTCAGCTCAACAACAGTCTTCCAGGTATTTTCTTCTTTTTGCTCAATGCAATCGAATTTCTCAATTCTCTCAATTCTCTCTTGTTCGTTTTCAAGAGTTCATCCTGGGCAGAAGCAAGCAAGCCAGCCAATTGCCAATCAACAGTTTTTTTTTGTCAAAACCAGCAGCACTATTTGGAAACTTCTTTGTGTCGTCTCCTGCCTCCTGCCTCCTCGTCCGTTGTTGCTATCTTCAAAGAAGAGGACAAGAAGATCGTTAAAATAATGGCCGCCTTGGTAATGTCTTAAACAATCGTTCATTTTTGATATAGTTTTGATCAAAGTATTACATTTTCAGCCTGGTCGAGTTCAGGTTACGATGGGAGGACCCTTTCAAGGGGTCAAGAAGGGGAAGAAGCGCAACGCCTTCTATCTCTTCGTGACGGACAACATGAAGAAGGGAGGAAGTGAGGGTCAGGGCCCACCCAACGATCAAGACTCGGACTTCAAGGTACGGTTCGACCGGTTGTCACATGAACTCAGTGCCACTTGGACGGTGAGTTGCCATACAGACACAAAGACTTTATTGCCTGACATTTACATTCATTTGGCTTAATTGACATTAACAGGGAATGACTAACGAGGAGAAACAACCCTACAAGGATCGTGCAGAGGCGTACAACAAAGGCGGCGGAAGAGCTCGAGTGGTCAACAACGCCAACAATGGTCAAGAACAGAGTGGACGTGGACATGTGGCTGAGAATCAGGACCACAAGAAAGAGGAAGAAGATGAAGACTACTACGACTAAAAACTGAAATACCCCTAAAAGACCGGTGTTGTTGTTTGTTGTTTTATATGAATTACTTACGTTTTTTTCTACATTTCAATGTCTGATTCCGTTCATTTTAGAATTATCCTTGTTGTTTCCATATGATTTAACTAACTGAGAAGTAGACTGTAACCGTAAACTTGAAGACTAGTAGTGACTGCGTTAAGATTTAATTAAAGAAGACCCGGTCGTCTGATTTGTTACAAGAACATTTTCTTCATGAATCTTTGTTTTTAATGAATCAATCAAATACCTGATAGGAACATGCCCTTCACAAATAATTATAGTAGTCTGTCTGGTCAGTCGTCCTTCCGTTATTGTATCATTTTCATCATTTCATGGTTGAAGTAGGAAAAGGCATGGATTTTGTAAATCGTGTGTTTGAACAAAGGCTTCGTTCACCTTCGTTTTCCCACCTTTCCTTTCACTTTTGGCTTGGCATTGACATCCTCTCTTCTCATCTCTCCTCAAATTCTTCACCTTCTTGACATACTTGATGGTAGACTCGGTTGGCTGGTTCAGCTGGACAGGCGTCGTTTGTTGAGAAGCAAGAGGTTTGTTTTTGTCGTATTTCTCAAAAATATTTCTAATAATCTGTAAGCGCTTATCACTGGAGAGAACAATACTGTCACATCGACATCCAGTAAATTCTTAAGTGAGTCAATGTTTGGTAAACAATTACGTTTGAAATCATTTCATAAATCAAACATTTTTTATTTAATTATTTTTACAGTTATCATCGAATATCGAATATGAGTCGCGAGGCCGATGATGATTGCCCACCAACTCTTTCGAAGTATTGGGAAGATGATAGAGGCAATAGTGGGAAACGGACCAAGTCCAAGAATGATTCTACGACGACGAATAGTGTTCAACAAGGACTCAAGTGAGTAGTATATTGACGATGTAATAATTTACCACTTTTGCCATGGTGAAATGATGATGTTTTTTAGGAATAAAGAAACTGGCATACGTGACAGCTTCGCTGTTTCCGCTGGAAGGATTGAGAAGTTTGAACGACGCTTCGAATGCAAGGATTGTCCCAAGCGGTATTTTTCTCAGGAAACAAGGGACGCCCATGTTAGGCAGTTTCACCCTTCAAAATCAAAAGTCGTGCTGGATGACAAGTCGGACGTGAAGAAAAAAGGAAACAATAAGTTAAAAGGAAAAGCTTCTTCCGGCGATAAGGTCAACAACGATAGACAATCTTCCCTTTCGTGTCAAAACTGTGGTCAAGACTTCGCATCAGAAGCCCAACTGCACGACCACAATACTTCAAATTGCAAGAAGAGTATGCTTAAGGGCAGAGGCAGGAGTCGTGGTGGAAAAATTACTGGGCGTCCGAGAGGTAATAACAATGGATTTCCCAAATCAGAGATGCCATGTCTTAAGACACGAATGAAGGCACGTCAAAACAGTGCTGGGAGCAGTTCCACCACAGCTACGTCTACGTCTGCGCCATCAGTTAACGAAGACGATGAAGATGAAGAAGAAGACGAGGAAGAACCGAAACAATCACCATCCACTACGAAGAATGACTTCCACCTCTTCAAGTATCTATATCAATGTGGTGAATGCAGTCGTATGTTCAAAAGTTTTCCTATTTTAGACACTCATCTAAAATCCGTTCATGTTACTCGTAGCTCATGAATGTGTACTTCAGTAAAAGTAATTAATTTTCGTTTGATACATTGCCTGTTCAGTATCAAAAAAAGGTTTTATAAGAATGTATGAGAATTTTATATTTTCACTCTGCATGGAAGATTAAAGTCGTGAATCAAGGCTCCAACTGTTCGTAGTACCAGCCATCCTCTCCAACAGTGACTCCAGGTTGTCTCATGAAGAATCTTGGATTATCATTCTTGAAAAATTTTACTCTGTCGTTTAGAGCGTCTCGTGTTCCTTGGTAAAACTCGATGGTTTTAGGTCTGATTAGGTAACCACCCCACGAACCAGGCATTACGAGTTGAACGCCTGGATCTTTGTTCACGAGGTTCAGAAACTGCGAGGCTCGGTTTAATAGTGAATTCCTGTTGTCCGATATTCTAGCGCTTTGATGCTGAATCATTGCTCGAATTTGAGCCAAACGGGGTTCAGTGTTGAAGTAATTTTTACTTTCCTGAATTGGAAGCTTTTCAGCGACACCTTCAACCCTCACCTGTGCAAAGGGGTGTTAATCTTCCTAAATGTAAGTTTAATTTGATATTGCATCGCCTTACCTGTCGGTTGCCTATTACGCCATTGCTTCTGGTAAAAGACCACAAGAAAACCAGTGCCACATTAGGGTTGTTTTCCTAAATAAGTAATGATAGATTATAAGTAATGATAGATTAGTATTTATCTCCAGAAGAGCATGTCTTACAATATCTTTGGCCTTTGCAGATTTGTAGTCCGTATAAATTTGAAAGCCACGGTTATCGAATCCCCTCAACAACACTGTCCTTGCCGCAGGGGTGCCATCCCTTCAGAATGTATATAGGTAAATCAAGTTGTCATATCGATGTAGGCTAAGTTACATACGCTTTGACGGTGCAAATTGTCATGGTATTTGGCAGCACGTTTTGCCTGAAAGCCGTGGCTTCCTGTCTCCACCAGTAAAATAATTGCATCGGATTTTTAGTGCCGCTTAGATCGATTGTATCCACGTCCAACGCTTGGCGTCCCGTGTTTCTGTTTCCACTCTGCAAGTACAAGAAATTTACACATAAGGGTACTTACTGATTTTATTCCATCGTACCTCCACCCTTTGGGAAGTCGTCAATGTAAATGAATGTAACAAGAGGAGGACAGTTATCGACATCAACAAGATGTACAGGGAGTGCTTAAAGTTCCCCATGTTTGATTGTTATGGGTTCCCAAATTTAACTAGTGTGTATGACTTGTTTCACAGGCGACGTAGGAAAATTCTTTAGAATTTGTGGTACAGCGGAAACAAACCATACATTCTCTGACCACCGAAGTTCACAATAAATTGCCTTTTTGGTTTTCCTTCCTTGTATTTATTTATAAGGGTGACAAGGAAAGTGATGCATAGCATATAAAATAATTTATCCTGTCATGTTATTGATCATCCGACTCCTCGTTATCCGCGTCATCGGTGTCTTCATTGTCTTCCGGTTGCGGAGGATAGTATGGCCTTTCCGGAGGAGGTCTGTTCTTAGCGGCTTGCGCAACTCGTTTGGCCTCCTCCTTTGCTTTTTCCCTTTGTGCTACCAATTTCCAATATCGCTCTTCCTCCGTCAGACGCTCATCCTCGTAGTCTTTCAGAATTACGTCTGTTCCCTTCTCCCCAATCATTATGGTGGCAGCTATAGTGTTCCCTGCATGTTTTTTGCGTATTTGTGTCATTATTTTCTGCATTTTAATTGCGAAAATCTTACCCACAACCACCTCGGGTATTACGCTGGCATCAATGACCCTCAATCTGTCAACCCCAATCACTCGAAACTTCGAGTCCACAACCGCTTTTGGGGATTCCACTCGTCCCATTGCACATGTCCCTACGATCTGTCATTCATTATCGGTTAGCACTTGCCCAAGCCTCGTACGTCGGACTGAATAAATAACTTACATGGTGAAGACTGATTGTGAACTGCTGGATGTAGCTAACATGAAATAAAAAGGAAGGAATTAGTCTTTCATTCAAGCATTGAAGTTGTTGATGAATTACCATTTCCAGTATTCATCTGATTTAAAGGGAAACTGTTCGCAGCCAGGAAAGGGAATTCTGGTGAACCTACCACCAAGCCTTTTGAAAGTAGGCGTTTCTTCTACAAGTGCCACAGCCTTTTTCACACCTTCCAATAGAACATTGAGGTCTTGTTCATTATTCAGGTATCTGGGGTCAATGTAGGCTTGGGCGTAAGGGTCCGCACTTGTCAGTTTCACTACGCCCCGAGCTTTTGGCCTCCCAACAGAAACGATTTGGTGAAAGGATTCCTTTCCGAGGACGTATTTCCAGTAGTCATCCAGAACTTTTTGTCGGACTCCATATGCATGAGAAAAGTCCTTTGGAAAGTTCTTCCCCACGGCGACGCCAACGAGGATGAGTTGGGTGTCCGGCCATGTGGCTTCGCCTCTTGCTTTGGCGTAGGATGAAGATAAGAAGCCCATCGCTTGAGCTCCCGTCGTTGTCAGAACTCCTTTCCCATTCGTTATAAAGTCCCGTACATTTGCAGGCGTTACGTCTCGTTCAATGTTGAACGACACTTCATGTTTGTCCACTATAAATGGGCCCAGATATGTGGCGACATGATCTTGCAAGTTTCTTCCAACGGGGCGATTTGACTTTACATCTATCTACAGGAAGTATGTAACTTTTTTGTTTTACGGTTCAATTTCTCACGTTACCCCGAATCTGTCCAAGTGCTTCTTAGGTCCAATGCCAGACAACATTAGGATCTTGGGACTCATCACCGTGCCCGCTGACACTATGACTTCTTTCCCAGCATAAGCAATCGTTCGGGTACCGTGCCAATCTGGAAGAAACGAAAGTTCTTCACTTCGCTATAACAGCATTGTCAAATGAATGGATGGCTGTACCGTATTCGACTCCATATGCCACATTGTTCTCGTTGATTAGAACCTAAGCATAATTCCACATTGAAGTTTAGTAAGTGATAAACAAGTAAATTGTTGTACCTGTCGGACGTGGCAGAAATTGCGAACAGTGAGTCTAGTATCACGACGAAAAATTGCTTCTTCAAGGTACGCTTTGTAGACCCCATCCCGTCGCCCACCCTCAATGGAGTAAAATATTGTGTCAAACGCTGTTATCGATTATGGTTAAAATAAACTTAAATACGTCCTTAGGTAAATTGACCTTCTGTGAAGTATGCGTTAAGGTCGTGGGATGGATATCCCAACTCCCTTGCTGCCCTGACGTAGAGATCCGCCATTCCTGTATACTCTGGTTGTTCAATACGCACTGGTCCTCCATGGCCATGGTACTTGACTGATTACATTGGAATTATATCTTGTTATGGTAAACATGATGTCTAAGTCAATTACCGTGGTCCCACGGCCCGTGATAGTCTTCACTTCTTGTGAAATATGGGAGTAGATTTAAATAATACCACGAAGGGTCCCCTAGGTATAAGATAGCGTTTTAATGAGATGATTGCTTGTACTACGAAAATTTACTAACCAGTGATATTGGCAATTCTGTCATAGTCTTGTGGATGACCTCGGGATTGAATGAGAAAGTTGATGTTACTTGACCCACCAAGTCCCTTCCCTTGTGACCAATAAGAATGCTAAGAAAAACAACAAAAATTAGTCCGTTTCAAGATTAGTTCTTATTGTCCGGCTTACATTTCCTGTGAGAGCACCGCAAGCATATTTCTGTGGTATTGTTTTGTGCCTATAAACCATAAATAAATTTAGTGCATTTATTTTCTATAGCTGAAGATGCTGTTCTGTACTTCCAATCAATTTCAGGATAGTTCAAAAGAAGCAAAGAAAATGCAGGAATGTCTTGAAGTGGGTTTGGCCTCCCACCAGCTTCCAGTAAAAGCACCTTCAAGATAGAAAACCTCATGTCATAAACTAATTTCACCAGCTTTGGATATTTTAATGCCTTACGTGGTAGTGGTTGGACAATTTACTAGCTTGGGTTACATGAGATTAGAGTATTATTGCATCTATTGTGCCAAATGAAGTCGATGAAATATTTTTCAAGTGTTAAATTTGAAAACAATTTTTAGTTTGTTGGATTTGACACTCGAATAATGAATCAACATTTTTGTCACAATGGATGCAAACAACCTAAAATTGATCCCGCAGTTCCTCCTCCAACTAAAATGCAAACAATTTTACAGGTACAAAAAAAAGGATTTCGATAGTAGCTGAACTAACCGATGATAAAGTCAAATTGAGTTTCTGTTGGCAGCCAATTACTTGTAATTTTGGTAACCTTGTCGGTAAACTTGTTGAACTCTCCCCATTGGTACAGATACACTGAAATTGACGTAAGGATGGTTGCCGTAATGTGAGGATGGGCAAGGGCAACAGGGTCGAACCACGCTGCAGACGACATTCTGTTTTGTACTGAATACTTATGTTGGCAAGACAATAAGGGTATTACCATACATATGCATGCAATATTCATTTTATTTTGTAGAGACAAGCTATAAGCTAATGACAATTAGATTGATGGAATGGCAAATTATTTCCCGATACAGCTTTTGCAACAGTGTCTGGCTAAGCAGAAGCCAAATAATCAATGAATATCCTTAAGTATTCGAATCAATCAAGAGAAGGGAGGAGGTTTGATTCATACAAAAATTTTGGATGACGAGGGGCGTGCCCTTGTCCACAAAATTTGATCCAAAGTGCACTCGGATCTCTTGACATGATTTTAGTTCCCTTCCCAACGCTCCACCTCGGACAACGTTGCAGGAGGCAAGCTGTCTCTTGGCTCGAAGAAGGATCTTGCGAGAATACGTTTCAATCTCCGCAGCCAGGGTCAAGTAGTGCAGATTGATGAGGATGGAGGCAATGAGAGACAGACTCATTCCAATGTATTCTGGAAAGGATATTTTCCCAATCATTTTCACACAAACGTACTGTCCAGCGATTTCCATCATGGGCGCTAGGCTGAGCAATGCGGGCATGATCTGCACTTTCAAAAATTCACTCCAGGTTTTATGCAGGATTTGTAGACGCTTGTACGACTGTATGAAACCCCTGAACGTCCCCAACTGACAGGAGTGACTCCACCTCCCTCCAAGCAATCTACAAAATAAAAAGTAGTAACACTATTTCAGGTCATTACTAAAGTTATACGAGTACCTCTCGACACGTCGAAGGTACTCCAGCATGCAAGGAACCCCACAATAGTAGAGAATGATTAGATTCATGGACCCCTCACAAAGAATGCTGTATCCCATCCAAGTATCCAGCAAGTGCGCTGGAATTCTGAGCACCATTGATTTTGGTCCAGTCCATTCCCCCTTTACGCTGCAGTACCCTGTGTTGGACAAGAGAAATGGTGGAAGGCACGGCTTCTTCAGGAGTCGGAAGAAGGTAATTGCAGGTGACAGGGTGTAGGACAGTTGTCGGAACGCTACAAACATCCAAGTTATTTTTTCCAACCTTCTTGACTTCCTTGACGGCGGCATCCAATCTGTCTCAGAAGAATTGTCATTTTTGTCATACCACTTTTAGACATTAATAAATGTTACCTTTTGGGTCTATGAGCGTCCTCTCATAGTTCAGCATGGTGTTGAAGAGTCCCATGGGAGACACGCTGCGACAAAAGTTGACTCGTATCATCCACATCCCCATGTATGGAGCCAACAGTAGGAGTCCTCGGAGCTTGACCTCATGATCGTCATCCTCCAAGAGATATCGTCTCAGAGGGAGCAAGATGTAGAGGAGATGAATGATCCTTTGCAAAGCGTAGACAATCCTCCTTCCATTCGAATGGATAAACGTGACTTGCTCATTTTCTTTATCCCAAACGAAGTAAGTTAGGTAGAGGAATTTGCATATTTTCAACTGTCGAATGATAAGTCGAAGAAGCAGTGACCTGTACATTGGTTCTTATGCTATTATCAGTTGAGGCAAGGTGAGACACATTTCTCATGGAACTCAAACTTTCACAATGACGCTTACATCGGGTATGAAATTCGGAACTTCATTTCATTTCAAGTTTCATACAAAATTGTCTTCTCAGCCTTGGCTTTGTTTGGGGTCGGGGTCAAATCAATTGTTTCCTTTCCAAAAATGGTAAATAAGCGGTTGAAACAAGAGATTGATTGTCAACACTTTTTGCGGAAGCAACCCTGTATTTATAAGAACTATATTTGCATTTTAGGTTATAGTTTATGATACGTGCACACTACTACTAGTCTAGACCACCCAATAATAATTGGGCAATTACATTGCAATTTGTGAAAGCAGGTTAGACAAACAAGTGGTGGTGAAAAGCAGGGACATGGACATGACTCCTCCTGAACGTATTAAACGCAATGAACTCAGGTTTAAAAAGCAATCGGACAATCAGCAAAACTGCAATAAAAAATAGCAAATTGATTGTATCATCAAGGCGACCTAAATAGCTGTCCTTACACAAGTTTTGATGATTAAATATGCAAGCCTACAAATTGTGAACAAAAAGTTGTCTCACCTTACCTCAAACTTTAAAATTCATTATGTGTTTTAGAGTTCAGAAAGTTTTTCTCCTCGGTTGTTTGTTTCACCTTCACCTTGATGCATCACCGGATATTTGTAATTAAAAAGACATTATGTCTTTAAAACTTCCATCATGCATTAGAATATAAGATAAGATGTTTTGGTTCAACTTAGGTAGTTCATTCCGGTTCCGGATTAACCCTAAACAATTTGAACTTCTTACTAAGAATGCATAAAAAGGCGTGGAGTTTCTCCAAATCAAATCACTCTCTAAAAACTGTGCGTTGGAAATTGTGAAACACTCTTTGAGGATGGAACGACTAAGGACAATTTATTTTCATTTGTGCTTTTTGTTTCTATTTTTTATCAACAATGGGAGTGGTTTTGACACTAGAAGGGTTCCCTTAGTTGAAACATCCTCTCTGGACACCTTGGAGTCCTTGAATTCTACAAGTATATATACATATAATTTTTATGAATAA
>JAQIWU010002086.1:0-13472 GCA_034696445.1 Isotomiella minor
TATTTTGATCATCAGGATGGGCAGTGATAAAGTGGACGGTACTCGTGCGTCAAGAGATCGGCTTACAAGCAAAGGGGGTCTCCGGCGTCCAATCTTTGATTTGAAGTATATTACAAACGGCTTTGTCTACATTCAAGAAATGATTGAACACAGTTTGATTGAATCTGCCACTGGGAAATCAATGGACACTTTTTCCACTTATCTGCAGCAATTTCCGTACCCGTGTCACATCTATGATCAGTAAGCCAGATTGCTTTACACAAGCTTTGTTTAATCAAATTTTGTTTCCGTTTGGCCAGGTTCATTCGTGCAATTTCAAGAACGTATCCCCTTCTGATGGTATTGTCGTGGGTGTATGCTTCATCGATGATTGTCAAGTCGTTAGTTATGGAAAAAGAATTGCGTCTCAAGGAAATCATGAAAGTGATGGGAATGAGTAATGGCGTCATTTGGACGGGATGGTTTATAGATAGTTTCATCATCATGTTTATATCTGGGACCATGCTTTCGTTGATCTTGAAGGTATTGTGGAAGTTTCAAAAAAGAGGAGTGTGCTAAAACGAACTTATATGATTACTTGCAGTATGGAAGGGTCATAGAAAATTCCGATATTACGCTGATATGGGTATTCATGATAAGTTATATGGTTGCAACCATAAACTTTAGTTTTCTGATATCAACAATGTTTACCAGAGCGAACTCGGCGGCTGCTGCAGGTTAGCTAGCCAGACATTTTGCCCACAGTGGTTTTATATTGTTTATTTGTGTAGGAGGTATCTTGTTCTTCGTTTCCTACCTCCCATACAATATGCTGCTAATATGGGAGGAACAGCTAACCTGGTTTCACATTCTCTGTTCGGTAAGCTTCAGTGTTAATTTTACTACCCTCGGTGGTGCTCACTTGTTGAATTCTTGTGTGTAGTGCCTCCTTTCGAACGTCGCTTTCGGATTTGGTTGCACGTACTTTGCAAGGTTGGAAGAAGATGGAATCGGTGGACAGTGGAACCGAATAACTTTGAAAACACTTCCAGAGGATGACTTCAACCTAAGCTATTGCATATTGATGCTATGGGTGGATAGCGTTCTTTACTTCATCTTGACGTGGTACCTTGAAGCCGTACTTCCTGGTAATGCTATATTTTTTTGTAGGAATTACTTTTTCTGTAATTGTAAGCCTTTGTTTGCTACTGCAGGTGCCACCGGAGTTCCGAAACCGTGGAACTTCTTTTTGAAAAAGTCGTACTGGACCGATCAAACTGATGTTCAACCTAGAGTGGCATATGAAGCTGTGCCACAAACTCCAGCTCCCAGCGGTAAGTGGCAATTGGTTTTGTAAGTATGTTCTAAGCTAATAATGCGCATATTACTTTTAGTAATTGCAGTTGAATTAGATGGCCCAGTAATGGAAGCTGACCCCGATGGCTTAAAACCCGGTGTAAGTGTGTTGCACTTGACTAAAAAGTTTTCTAATGGAAAAGTGGCGGTTGAAGATCTCTCGATAAATTTTTACGAGAATCAGATAACCTCGTAAGTTACGTTTATTGCAAAAACACAATTATTTTGCCGAGTACCTGGTCTGATTGTTTCAAATTAAACTAGGTTCCTCGGTCATAATGGAGCAGGGGTAAGATATTGGTATCATACTTTTTCCAGTTTCTTGTTTGTGTCAAATTCATTTAATACCAAACCATACGTTTACAGAAAACAACAACAATATCGATGCTGACTGGGTTGTAAGTATAGTATAAATATCCTCTTCTTTTGATGTGTGACTATTCAGTCCTTACGGTACATTTATGTTTTAAGGTTCCCTCCTACAAGTGGAACAGCCAAAATCTACGGTTTGGATATTTGCAAGGACATGGACATTATCAGGCATTCCTGTGGAATTTGTCCCCAGTACAATACTCTATTTGACCGACTCAACGTTGAAGAGCACTTGCAGTTTTATGCTGGACTGAAAGGGAAATGGGATGAAAATTTTGAGAAAGAAATGATGAAAATGATAACAGACCTTGGGATACCACATAAACGGCACGAATTTCCCAAAAATCTTTCCGGCGGAATGAAACGAAAGTTATCGGTTGCTTGTAGTTTTATTGGTGGGTCCAAAACCGTTTTCTTGGATGAGCCAACCAGTGGTGTGGGTAAGTTGAATTCGTTATGTGTCTGGTGGAGATATCACATAAGCCATCTATATTTTAAGATCCCTACTCTCGGAGGTCAATTTGGGAGTTGCTGTTGAAATACAAGGAAGGGCGCACGATAATTATGACGACTCATTTCATGGACGAGGCAGATATTTTAGGAGACCGAATAGCCATAATATCCCAAGGAAAATTAAAAGCTTGTGGCTCAAGCGTGTTCCTAAAATCCCATTTTGGTCAAGGCTATTCGCTGAGGTTGGTACGAGAAGACACCTTTATCTCTGCTTCTTCTCCAGCTCCAGCTCCGTCTGCCAATAACAACTCTGAAAATCCTGGAACGAATACAAAAACCGCCCTAGTTGACAACGCAAACCCAATTCCACGACCAGCACTTGCCCAAAATTTTGTCAAACGGATAATTAGGGAAGCAATATTAGTAGACGATGTGGGATCTGATGTCTTATTTCTACTACCCTACGCAACTATTAGAGAATTTCCAACTCTGTTTCAAAAACTTGACGAGAACACAAAAGATATCGGAATATCCAGTTATGGAATCTCTGACACAACTCTAGAAGACGTCTTCCTGAAGATTACAATCGATGATGTCGAACACATTTCAGAGTCTTTTCAAGCATTGGATGGAAAATGCAAACGTCGAGTGATGGAAATGTGCAGAAGATTCAGAAGAGGTCAGGCTATTCGTAGAAGGACGATGCCCCTTCTTGCCGTGACACCAAATCCAACACCTGCCTTAACCATAATTGCAACTCCAGATATCATCGAAGCGTCACAGTCACATACACAGAACAATGGTTTACTGACTTTCACACCTGCAGTGACGAACATTGCTGAAACAGGAGAAGGGCCGGATGGGAATCTTAACTTGTTGCTGACCCCCACAACCCCAGTTATGGCCATTTCTGCACACGAAACAGGGTCGAATGGAAATCTTAACTTGTTGCCCCTGCCGCTTGCTTGTGATGGGGGTTCAATTGGAAGCAGCAATGACTCTACAAATAATTCATTGTTAGGAGAATTCTGTACCGAAGACGATTTCCCTGTTCGCACTAACGACACAAAACTATCATGCTGGACTGCCCTTGCCATTCAAATTTGGATGATCTACCTGAAAAGACTGTTAAACTCAAGTCGCAACTGGAAGGCCATGTTCTTTGAGGTGAGATAGGAGAGGAAGAATGAACATAGTTTATTGCTTACTCAATGTGTATTGTATACATTCTTATTAGATTGTTCTCCCTGCCGTCTTCATTGCTGTTACACTGGCATTTACCTTAATTTTGCCACCTGCGACTGACGAACCTCCAAGGTAAGACATACCTTCACGTCATACGTAGCATATGCATATATTTTGACATTTTTCTTCACTGAACAAAGGGAAATAACGCCATGGACTTACCCGTCGCCAAATGTGGTGTTCTTTTCTGATCAATACGATGCAGTATCTTCTGTTCCGGAATTTTCGTCATTTGTTGATGGACTTTTGGGACCGGTTGGAATGGGAACACCCTGTCTGAACGATGAGTTGTACGCATTTACATTTGAATTTGAATGAATCGCCTTTGTTTGTAAATTGTAAATGTTTTGACAAGCCATTTTATATGCCATTCTCAGGAGCCGCGGTATTTGCACCCCTTCATTGTGGTCCAATAAGACTGTGACTGACTTCCGTGAGAAGACGAAGAAGTATCCAAGAACGAAACTAGATGCTTGCTCATGTGCAAGTGGTTCCCTTCAATGTCCCGGCTCTGTCCGTGCTGTGCGACCACCTAAAATAACGGTAAGCAATTCAACAATGTCTCACAGTCAACATAGTTGGTTATCCATTTTCTATTTATGGTTAATTCGATTCCAGCTCCCTACCAAGGACTTTTTGTATGATGTAAGTCACCTCAATATACCAGAATGGATAGAGAAGACGTATCGCAATTATGAAGCGTCTCGCTATGGAGGATTTGAATTCGAAGTTAGAAACCAAAGAGCGCCAACCGTCACTGCGTTTCTTGGCCTTCTTGACCATTTTACACAATTTGTGCCAAAGACTTCGTTGTTACTCGATGAAAATCAAACTGCTCTGGACATGGACTCCCAACAACATCCGTTGAAATATAAGATATGGTATGAAAACCGCGGTTGGGTATCCTCTGTTTCCTACCTGAATGCTATGCATAACATAATGCTTCGTGAGAGCCTGCCGGAACATCTTGAGGGTCACAAATCCGAATTTGGAATAACTCTAACAACACATCCAATGAATCTCACAAAATCTCAGTCGAACAAGGAGAATTTAAAGACTGCCGGATTGGGGGTGATCCATGCGATTTGCATCATCTTCGCCTTAAGTTTCGTCCCTGCCTCTTTCACCGTCTACTTAATTGAAGAAAGGAAAAATGGAGGAAAGCATCTCCATTTGCTGTCAGGAGTTAAGCCTATCACTTATTGGGTGTCCAACTTTCTATACGATCTCGTAAGCAGAATTTTTTACCAGGCAAAGAAATGGTAGCTCTAATGCCGAAACTGTCATTTGAATGGTAGACAAAATATCTCGTTCCTGTTATTCTCTCTGTCCTACTTTTTCTCGCCTTTGATGCGAAGGCGTATGTTGGAAAACCCAGCATCCTGTCCTTCATTTGTCTGCTTCTTTTATACGGGTAAGTACCTACTTGTGACAGGTTAGGATTCATCTGATCTCATTTCTATTTTCTCCTAGATGGGCGTCAATTCCAGCCATGTACCCATTCAGTTTCTGCTTCAGTGTCCCAAGTACCGCATTCGTGGTACTTGCGTGCATGAATTTGTTTATCGGAGTTGTCTCGACAGTTTCAACCTTTGTGCTAGAACAATTTGGAGATGAGGTATGTTTCACACGACTTGTGATTGAATTGTAATGTTTTAAAAAGAAATTGCCATTGCTTAGGAGTTGGAACGCGTTGGGAAAATATTGAAAAAGGTTTTTCTAATATTTCCTCACTACTGCTTGGGTGGGTAAATCTTATGCAAAGCCACCATACTTACTTGTGTGCATAATGACTCATTTCTTATACTTAGGACGAGGACTCATAGAATTGGTAGCACTTGACATGGAGTCCGTCGTGTCCGATAAATTAGGGATGTCGCCTGAGCATGAGAAGGATAGATTTGAGTGGGAACATTTAGGCAAAATGCTGTTCTTCCTTGGCATACATGGCTTTGTCTTCTACTCGTTTACCATAATCTGTGAGTACAGACAGGTATGG
This sequence comes from Isotomiella minor, assembly GCA_034696445.1. Taxonomy (NCBI): domain Eukaryota; kingdom Metazoa; phylum Arthropoda; class Collembola; order Entomobryomorpha; family Isotomidae; genus Isotomiella; species Isotomiella minor. Next base: position 5,405 of record JAQIWU010002086.1, read on the forward strand.
TACTTCCTCTTGTGCAAAATTTGTCAACGTAAAAAACGACTGGTGAGTCAAATAAATGAAACAAAGGCAAAAGTTCAGACTTACGATTATTTATGTAGGCACAATTCAAAACGGAGGATGAAGATGTGTTAAAGGAAAGAAGCCGTGTGCTTGATCATCCAGACTTAGTTTGTAGCGTCCGAGTGGAAAACTTAACAAAAGTACGCAATTTCAGTATTTCTACACGCTTCCTATTTACTGTGGGTAATACATAAGGCATATTTTGTTCTTTAAAGTTTTATTCAGGAAGGAGGCACGCAGCAGTGAATAATCTGACGTTTGCTATCGAAAAGGGAGAATGCTTTGGGTTGTTGGGGTAAGTAAACTAAGTCTTTTGTTTGAGAAAGCCATGAATGCTGTTGATCTTTATAAAGGGTAAACGGAGCTGGGAAAACGAGTAGTTTCAAGATGCTTACAGGAGACGTAAGGATTAGTTCGGGAAGAGCAAAGATCTGTGGTGAAGACGTAGAGATTAATTTGGATGCTGCTAGAAAACACATTGGCTATTGTCCCCAAGAGGATGGATTAGATCCACTTCTGAATGCTTTCGAAATGCTAAGGTTATATGGCCGTCTTCGTGGTATGACCTCAGCCGAGATTTGCTGTGCAGTCCCCAAACTGGTACGAACCTTGGGTCTCTCAGCATTTGCATTGCGGCAATGTGGAACATATTCTGGCGGAAATAGACGAAAATTGTCAACAGCCATTGTACGATACACTTTTAAATACATTCTACCAGCAGCCACCCAATACGATAATATTTCGATGTGGTTTACAGGCATTAATTGGTGATCCGGACGTCGTATTTTTAGACGAGTACGTAAACCTCACTATCTTTGCGAAAGTTTAGAATTTAAATGAACCCTTTTGTGTGAACAGACCGACAAGTGGCATGGACCCCGTGTCCCGTAGAAAATTTTGGAAAGTTATCCTACGGCTTGTGCGTATAGGAAAGTCCGTCGTATTAACATCCCACTCTATGGAAGAATGGTACGACTTACTCAAAATGTAACACATACCAAATCACTTAATGTTTTATGTTTGCACATGCAGTGAGGCGTTATGTTCGAGAATTGCCATCATGGTAAATGGCGAGTTTAAATGTCTAGGAAGCTTGCAACATATAAAAAACAGGTTTGCATTGCTCCTTGCATTGCTGAGACAGATGAAAGATGATATAAAAATGATTTTGGTCTCTCTCAGGTTTGGAGATGGGTACACCGTTGTCATTAGAAGTCCAAAAGAGAATCACGAAACCCTACTGGTTCGGCTGCGTGGGTCCCTTCCTTCTGCTCGACTGGAGGACAGTCATTGCTCGCAATTGAATTTCGCCATTCCTCAGGCAGACTGCAAACTTGGCGAAATATTTAACGTCATGTTTAGCATGAAAGAAGATGGCCTCATAGACGACTACTCTGTGTCTCAAACGACGCTGGATGATGTAAGAACAATCCATTCGATTTGTTCCCATTAATAATTTGTGGCTTTTTGTTTGCAGATTTTTGTAAAATTTGCCAGCCACCAGAAAGATGATATGGATAGATAATGACTTGGTGCACTTGCACTAGACACCAAACTAGTGACGAAGAAGTCAGTCACTTAAATGAAAGAAGGAAACGTCGTGTGAACGAGGCATTACTTAATACATAGCAGTCAACAATAAATGTCTCTACACATGTAGACCACCTATATTTCCTATTGTAGTTGTACCTGATTCAAGTGTACGGTTTGATTTATGGTACTGAATTATGTTTGCTGTAGTTCATTTTAGATAGTTGATGTGCTAACTACAGAAGTCTGTGATATTCTCGATGCTTTTAATTTTTTCAGTATTATTCGTTGTTATTAAATTATGTTAAAGATCTCACCCTTGATGTGATTATGAATGAACTGGATGAATAAAATATATGCATTTTAACAATAATCACGTCCATTCCAATGATTATATTACGTTCTGTACAAATGTAGACATTTACATAATCTCATATCATGAATCGGCTCTGATACACGGTTCTCGACTTGCGTAATGACTCAGGTCTCACTTTTCAAGACTTGGTTGAGAACCGAAAACCACCTCTCTCTTTAGCCAACAAAAATTGAAATTCCCTTCGACATTTTACATTAAATTCATGGCTATTCACGTCACCAGAGTCCGTCAAGTGTCTTCTTTTTATGGAAAAATCAAAGTAAGTTCGTGTAGGTGCTGGGAGGCAAGTTGTTTTATAATTTCATTGAAACTTATCCCAGAATTTTTTTTACTAAGGCGCAAATACCCGACTATCTCATCAACGAAGTTCTTGACCGCATAATTGAACCTATGCTTGGGATTGCTGTCGGTTATTATGTGGAGTGTCTGATAGCCCTGCTACTGCTACTGACAGCAGTACTCCTCATAACAGCCATCTACAAAGGAGAGGTTTACAACAATGCTGTGGACAATACAAGAGGAGGAGTCCTATTGGGGTCTTTGTCCCCAGCAGCAGGGAAGTCCATCATCCATAGGATCCCGGCTACTCAGACTTCGACTGAAACAAAACCTCCTATTGTTCTAGGTACTCCATCGCCCTTTGCATCATAAAAATTGCTGGGATCTACGTTAAATACTAAATGCTTTTATTGTTTTAGTCTTGCTGGTGAAAACCGTGGTAGACACCAACAACAATAGTATGGGAAGTGAACGTCAGGCGCAGGCCGATGTTCCTCATCCCCCCGCTCATCCTAGCCGTGGAGGTGAGGTTGGTCTAGGTCTTCCACCAAGTAGTAGTGAGAAAGTTGAGGAACATGCTAATCCTAGTCAAGTAAACTTACAATTCGTCATCATTTCATTTCATTTGTACTGTGCCAACTAATGATAACCCCTCGTTATAAATTGTAGTTGGAATTGGAAGAGACTATGTTAAACCTGAAGGAGGGTCGGGAAAAGGAACATAACAGGTATAAAATTAACAATTTTATTCGACTGTTTAATTGTAAGATGTTCTCTCTAATTCTCAGATCTCCCCACCATCGCCTAAAGAAGCTTGTGGTGAAGAAACTCACGAAAACTCTTCTCAAAGTTATTCGGAAAGGGAGCTATACATTGCAGAAAGAAAGTTTAAGAAAAACATAACTTTCTTTTGACTAATTTTGCCTACTTTTAAGTCCGACAAATGTTAAAATGCACAAAAAAAGTTTTAATTTTTTGAATCTCAATTTTTTATACGGAAAAAGTAGTAGTGACCTTAAACTTACTCAAATAGACTGAAATTGAAACGAAATAAATAATAGGAATATGAGACTGAGTTCACAAATACTACATGACCCAATTTGTATGCAATTTGTCTTTCATTACTGCTTCACGCTTGCCATTATACCGCATAATTGAGGAAGACATATAATAGCAGTAGTTGTACATACCTAATTAATGGGCGATAATGGGAAAATGGCTGGATACATTTCTGCGTGGAAAAGGGGAATTGAATAGAGTTCTCACACCCTTGAAGCAACACCAACATAAAAGAAACTAACCCACGGAGGGGCCAACAATGCCTTCTACATCTCAAAAAGAGACAAAAAAACAATTTCGATACGATTTCGTAAGGAGATTTGATGGGTACACCACAGCCGACCAGGTCCTTCATGGAGTTGATCTTTCTTCTAAAAGAGTTCTTATCACAGGGGCAAATGCTGGGATTGGTGAGATCATAATCAATGAGGAAGCAAATCAAGTCATATTGTTGGAATTTGTTTGCAGGATTCGAAACTGCAAAGAGTCTCGCGAAATCAGGATGCGAAGTCATTTTGGCTTGCAGAAGTTATCCCAAGATGAAGGAAGCTATGACCCAAATTAAACGAGAGGTCCCAACAGCGTCCCTCGACTTTGTTCAACTGGATTTAGAGTCTCTTCGAAGCGTCAGGAATTGCGCAAATGAAATTCTCCATAAATTTGAGTACGACGCTTTGAATCATTGTCCAAACTTGACAAAATTATATTATTTATGATTTATAGTCGTTTGGACTGTTTGATATGCAATGCTGGTTTGCACCCACGTTTTATTGCCCAGACGGAAGACAATTTCGAAAGAACATTTCAAGTCAATCATCTCGCACAGTTTTACCTCATCCTTCTTTTGAAACCACTCCTCCTGGCAGCACCACTTTCAAGGATTGTCATCCTGGGGTCCGAGGCCCACAGGGCGTCCCTCCTCACTAAGGAAAATATAAGCGAGGAGTACCTTTCTCCTCGAAAAGCCAAAAAATTTGTGGCCTGTTTCATGGCCTACAATGATTCAAAGCTTTGTAATTCTGTCATTGCTGCTGAGCTTCACAGAAGATGGGGTCGGGAGAAGATATCATGCAACTCCCTTCATCCTGGAACCTTAATTTCTACTGACATTTCTCGCCATTGGTGGGTTTTCCGTCTTGGCATGTTAATAGCTCGTCCATTTACGAAATCTTTGGTATGTCTTATCCTCATTCTTTCGAGTTTCTCACCTTACCCCATTGATTCTAGCAACAAGGAGCAGCAACCACAGTTTGGGCTGCCACAGCAGAGGAACTTACAGGGATAAGTGGCCAATATATGAATAATGGTTGGTTGTGTGCACCCTCTGATAAGGTCCACAATGAAGAGTTGGGAAAAGCCCTCTGGTCCCTTTCAATAGAAATGCTGGAGAGAGTCGTTGGGCCCATTCCTGGGATAAGCGAGGAGAAATATTATGATTCCTGTTGACTTACAAATAAAAAGGCCTGCAGTTCCAATCTTACAAAAAAATCCCAATGTGTAATGCATCCATTGTTCTAGTAATAACTCTATTGTTATCCGCGTGTAATTGCATAAAACGGGTAGGATCTGCCTGGACAAAGTTGAGAATCGTTTAACCCTGCTCTCTTCTAAACCACACTATTACCACTCTTGCCATGAAATGTGTTATAAGGGTTCAAACATTATTCTACCATTTTCGGACTACGTAGGCACCCTTTTACTTGGTTTTGTGCTTATAATTATTACAAAGTGTGGTGTCAGTTCGACGACAGTAGTTCCCCTCCAATTGGAAGATTTGCTTGACGGATTGCTAGATGAAAATGAGGGTAGGGCAGTCAGGAATGAACCAACCGTTCTTCTCTTTGGTGACCTGGAGAACAATGGAGTGGAGAACAATGTGTCCAGTTCGTCGTCCTGTGGACGATGGGACGAGGAACGACTGTCGTACTGCCTTATCCCATCATCAGGTCTTTATTCATTTACCCATGTCGACAAGGAAAGGTCAGAAGTCTCTTCCGCCTACGCTGCCAACATCGTACTGCGTTCTGCAAAGTTTGTGAAGGTGGTTCTCATGGTGAACTATAAACATCTGAAGAAAGATGCTGGGGCCGACGCCTTTCTCCGGGAATGCCAAAATCTTCTCCATTTTCTTGGCGGGAGTACAAAATTTTCAATTTTTAAAGATAGCGTGGGTTTACTGCTAATGATGCAGGATGCTGGCCTAGCCCAAAGTGTTGTTCTGGAAGATGCTCAAAGCTTTCTACGCAATGCACTCAACAACATCGGTTACGTTTATAAAGGCGTTGAGGACCTCATCTCGACCTTCCTTGGAAGCAAAAGAATCGTTTCCACTACTTCCGTAGGCTTAGCCGAAACTGGGAGCATTTTCGAATTGGTACGCTCTCTTGCATTGGTTGATTTGGGCGCAAGTAACTACACTTTTCCCTATGGCACCATGCCATCCCTTTCAACTCAAGGAGCCATGCGGTCATTGTATGACACGTCCCTACGGCAACTAAGAGCGTCACTGTCTTCTGCAATTTCCTACTGGATATCGGAAGAAGAGCGGAAATTTGATGACCATGGCAACCCAATCGAGTACTTTCAAGACAACTGGGAATCTGACAAACGAATTTTAACAAATGCCATCAGGAACTCAACAAATGCATCGGTTTTATTTCCTCGGAACATTTCAAAACCTCTCGAGAGGCATCGACAAATTTCCACCTTCATTCAAACGGTTCTTTGGGAAGATGGTGCTGGGGTACTTGACAATCTTACGAAGGAATCCCTCGTTGCCGTGGAAGAGTTTGGAGAATGGCTCTCATTTCTTTCCCTTCTTCAGGAACACCTCTCCACATACACATTCCAGAAGAGAAAAGCCCTGTTTAACATTTCTGACATAGAGAACAATTGGGGAAAGGGGCAGAGTGAGAACAGCACAGGTTCGGGCATCAGCATCACATTGGGAAACTACAAAACCTTCCTTGAAAAGGCTTCCCTCGAATTCAGTCTCCAAAATGTAACCAGCAGACAATTGAGCGAAAGGCAAGTGGGACACTTGGACTCCCTCGTGGCTGAGTCGATCAGGACCAACACGGAAGTTGTATGTTCTCGAGAGGACGGCAGTGTGGTCGTGAAGGGACCTTATGTCGTGTTTGATATTAACATTGTCCTTCAGTGCACCCCAGCTCCTCAACATGTCAAAACCTTCTGGTTCCTCTTCTTCCCAGTGAAGCAAGCCCACTTTATGGCGACGAAGAAACTTTTCATCCCGGAGAATATGCGCATGGCTGAAACTAGGGCTACAAGCAGTAGGATTCGAAGGAGTCCCAGTGCCGATGGAGAGTGGAGGATTGTGGGGTGGGAAGGCATAAGCATCATTTCTCCAGTCGTCGAGATTGTGGGGACTGCAACCATTCAGTTGGAAGGAAGCAAGGGTAGTGTGCAACCCCAGCCATCACCGCAGACCAACACGAATGGACTTCCGGCTCCACCAAGCAACCCGGGTGGCCAAGGTGGGTACATCTTTGTTGCCATGGGAAAGGGGATACATATGGACAAACTAACACTTTCCAGCTTGGGAGGTGATGGTGCGGATGGTACGATTGGAGGGGAGACCATTTCCACAACGAAGCAGCCCTACATGGGTGGTCAAGGGGCGGAAGGGGGACTCGGAGGATATCCAGGCCTTATAACCGTGGTGGATAAAGCTGATTGTAAAATAGTTTTCAAGAACCGTACGTACGCATTTCTACCACCTATCCAAATTGTCTGTCCCTGGGTGATCAAACAATCTCAAGGGGGATCGGGGAAACCTGGTGGATTTGGAAAATTCGCATACATGGGTCCATCCTTAGAACGACAGGCGAGGGAAGAGGCGAGGAGGATTCGTGGAGGAGTCCCTAGAGCGGCCCCAATGCCAGGGTACTCCTCCCCCCTATCAATACAAATTAAGGCGAAACCTCCTATCACTTCACAAGGGTCAGCATCACCGTCCTCTCTAGTAGCTAGGTACATCAAGGATACCCTCCCGACGTTAACCAGGTGGAACCGAAGACGAATCCTTGCATTTTTTGAGACCTTGGAAACCGCTCCCGATGTCAAAAAGTACTCCAACACAGAAACCTTCGCAGAAGGCGTTCGAGACCTTTTCCACAACATTCTCCTTTCCAATAATGAAAGTGAGGTTGTGCATCTCGGAAGATGTGAAAGCCTCAAGAAAACGATGAGCAAATACATCGCCTCACACGCTTCTTACGCAAAATCCTCCGACCCACACTGTGGCCGCAATCGGGCCTGCTACTTCCAGGTTAATTACGATGGCAACGACTTTTCCTCAGCCGAGCATAAGCAGTTGTTACTCACCACCTACACATCCGTCCTCGGGTGCAGGTCCCTCCTGAAGAAAAGGGCGGAAGCCACCCTTATCATCAACATCTCAGCCTTCCTCGATGTCCTCTCGAAAGCCATTGAGGACTACAATTCGAAGGCGGATGGAGCTGAGAAAGAAAAACAGGAGGTGCGGATTCGGGAGAACATGGCCAACATCAACAAAGACTACAAGGGCTCAATAGACGCCAAGGCTGCAGAAGGGCAGAAGCTGGTGGAGTCTCAAATCCTCCCCGACATTGAGGAAGCTAAGTCAACCATGTCTCACAAAATTGACGAACTTCTGGACACGATAAAACTCCTACGACAGCGAGGGGTGGCGGAAAAGAAGGAGTTGGAAGACAAACGGAGGAAATTGATAGCTGCTATGAAAGCGCATACCATTTTCGATGT
>JAQIWU010002087.1:0-13470 GCA_034696445.1 Isotomiella minor
AGTTCGTTCGCATTGTGAAGAGTGAGAATAAGGAATTTTTCCTTTGTTCCTTTTCCCCTTTCTATGCTTTTTACCTTGTTCCGGTTTCCTTTTCCTTCGCTTCTTCTTCTATGCGAGCTTGAAACCGAAACCTCATTGTTTTGTTCTCTACTCTATTCAACTTTTGATTTGACTTGACTCAAGTCTGGATGCTAGATGGTTGGGTGAGTGAGCATTCCTATTATAATTTCAAGGATATGACGGTACGTGTGCATGGAGAAAGTCACTTTTACACTGATTGTTGGAGATGGATAGGTGGACAAGAGAAGATATATAGTGTAGAACCTTGAAGCCTTCATTTCTTTTATGTAAAACTCCTCTTATTTTAGCAAAGTGGGAATGAACACATGGAAAGGAATCATTCTGTATGACAATGCTAATTTCCTCATCACACCAAAAAGCTCAACTCAAACTCTCACTTTCTCCTTCACTTTCAAACAAGGAGGCACAAGAGTCTTTAATTAAATTTCTCCCCTTTTCATTTGTTCAAGAATAAAAAAGAAAAGGTTGTCGGAAGTGAGGAATAAAGAGTCAGTGATGGTAGTTCTCTAGGGTGTCAAGTCATCTTGAATAGAAGATTGGTGAGGAAAGAATAAAAAGAAAACTAACGAGGAGAAAGCTGTGAACTGTTTGAAGTCGTTAAAGGATGGAGAAACACGCAGGATGAGACAGAATGATTAAGTGGGCGGTAAAATGTAAGGTTTTTTTTTATTAGGGAGCACAAAGCTGTACACATTTTCCTGATTTATGAAGTATAACAATAAGGCCTCAAGACAAAATTAGGGAAATCAGGGGAAAGTCTCATTGTTCTCATAACCAAGGAAAATTACTTCATTATGTGTGCATTTGTTTAGGGTATACATCAATGGAAAAAGTGAAAGGACGATACCTTGTTGGAATGTCGGTCATCCATCGAGGATCCCAGGGCTGCAAAGGTTTAATAAAAGCACATCAATTCAGACATTCATTACAACTTGTGATGGCATACCTGGTGGCTTCTCTTCTCTATGGAGATCATGTTTTGCATTCAGCATGGCCAAGGGATGAGGAGCTCCACCCAATGCCGTGAGACCAAGAAGTGAAGCTGCAGATGACGGGGGGAGTCCGGGCGCACCCGCAAGTCCGGGATGAGGTAACATTGGGAGTGGTGGATGACCCGCGGCCGCAGCAGCAGCAGCGGCTGGACCCAACTGTTGAGCATGCATCTGTTGCTAAAAATAGAAATTGAAAAGTATTGTTAAATTCCCATAGGAAGGTGACACATCCTTGAAGTAATGACACATTAGAATGAAGCGGTGTAACTTAAATCTGCCCACATTTAGTTTCACTTTAACAAAAGGACATGGAAATTTGAATGGGTTTAAAAATTTCAACTTACCAAAAGCCTTGGGAGATCTGGCCTCTGTTGCTGAAATAAATCATCAATACAATTTAAGTTTAAAACATAACAGTTATGTAATAATAGTAGTGAAGATAGATAATGGAAATGAAAACCGAAAAGAATATAAAAACTGAAGAGTGTGTTAACATCACTCCGAAGTTCTTATCAATCTGACCGAATCGATGATTATTTGGTTGTAATGATGCCATTTTAGGAAAAGTAGTAGACATTATTGTTCCATGGAACCGCCTAGCAAACCGAAAGTATGATAGTATAATCATTTTGTATTTGCAAGAGGAACATAAAGATAATAAATAGAATGGCAATGGCAGGCTGGGATGATAAAGCAAGAAATAATGAGACAAGGGATTATTACTCATTCATTCCAAGTATTCTATGCCTCCCCTTCCCTTATCCCAAGAACGAGGGATAAGTGAAAGAGAGATGTGTGCAATCTCATTTAATGTGCATGAAGGCAATTGAATGAATGTAGGCAGGAACGGCAAAGAGAAAGGGAAACCGATCATGGACTACCAACAGCCCATGACAAATAAAATAATAATCCTTCATCTGTTATCCTTTTCGATAGGTTTCAATACACATGTCCCTAAATCAATTTCCGTTAGTACAATGAAACATAATCCTTTGCGTCATATTGAACCTCCGCTGCTATGTCCTGTTTATTGTTAAGATCATAAATGGCACATGTCTAACTTAATCGCAATTCACTTTGATGGTAGAAATCAAATTGTGAAGCAAACTAAAATATTTCGTGACAGTATTCTAATATGACTGCAAATTAATTAGAATTTCTTACCCCAATTATTGCATTCAGTTCGGTCATTGTAACCTGCTTTGCTCTGTCAACTGCGGTGGCTACCTGCTGCTGATGCTGTAGGGAAAAAGTTATTAGAGAAACAGATCTTTCACAAAGAAATCAACGATCTTACTCAAATTACTTACCTCTTGAGAGAGAAAGGGAAGAATTTGAGCTATGATAGCGTTCATTCTTTTGGATATCTCCGTCTGAAAAAAAACAAGTCAGCAATTAATTTATTATGAATTTTTGTAGTTTGTGAAAACTATTCAACTATCTATAACAGGCTCTCGGCAAACAAACAGACATTTTCCTTTTAATTAAGGTCAAACACTCTGAATCTCTGCACTAAACAGTACAACAGACTTCCTTACTTTCACTCTATACTTTCACCGACATATTTTAAATCCAACTATGATCATGTTTTAAGACTACAGAGTAGACCAGAGATCAAATCATAATTGTCAAGTTAATCCTTGTTCCTAATAGAATCAGTAATCTCCTTTCGACCCCTCCTCACAATTCCTGTTTCATCTGTTAGACTTTCACCGACATTTGCTTGCCTTGATCCATTCAGTGCATCTTTATTGTGGACTATATAATCTCACTTATGATCATCATTATAAAGTGAAGATGTACTACGTTTATTTTAATAACTTTCCTACTGGAAATTCATTCGTCTGGTTAAGCACTACTGGACTATGATTGTCTGCCTACACCTTCTTCCGTCTCTCCTTCTCTTGCTGAACGAGAAAGAAAGCCATGATTTATTTAGTGAGTAAAATGAAATCTCCTTTTTCCTTTTCTTGCATCACCTCACTGCATCCTCCTTTTAAACGTCTAGTCTCCCAACCCTTCTATAACACCGTAGTACACAATCCGGCGCAATGTATTACAATAAATGTTTCCTCTTTATCTCAAATTCTGCTAAAACTTTCGCCTTGCTTGAATTCCGTTCAAAATGAAGAAAAGAGAGGATTTCTCTTCTTCTGGTGCTTTCTCAATCTACACAATTCTCGTGAGACTTAACCAAACTACCCGGATGGATTGTGAAAGGAAATCTTGCTTCTCAGTTAGCTAAGCAGCTAACAACTCGAAGCCAAATCAAGCAATGAATCCGTGGAGCGGTGAGTCTTCTCTTCAGTCAACTTAACTCAATCTCAATAAAATAAAGCGAAAAGGAGAGGGAAAGAAAGAAAAGAAGACGAGGAGCGTCTTCCTTTATTTATCTATCCACAACTGCACTACAGAAAGAAAAGAGTGGATGTGCAAACTAAATTTATCGTAGTCTCATCCCTGAAGAATCTACTTTCGGAGGATGGTTAAACTCGAGGAAAGAGAAACAAAATCCTCCTGCTGTGTGTCGTGTGGATAAATCGCTGCATTTCTTTCATTAAGCTTGAGATAATGGAATCAGTTGGGAGCATCAAGGTGAAACAATTATTTCCTTGAGAAAGTTGTATAAGCTGTGGTTTGTACGAGGCATAGCCAGGATAAGTGGGGAGAGGCAAGAAAAGTCATGGAGAACCACAGCTGCGCCCAATTGGTTTTACTGCGAACTCTAACCAATTTGCCATAAGGGTTTGGGGCCTCTCAGTGTAGTGATTTTATACATTTATTAAAGTTCTAAATAATACTTTTCCTCTCAACTTTTTATGCCCGCTACCACAAATCATCTCCTCCTCTTGTGCCAATAAAGTAAAATCAATTTGATTAGAGTTTCCTTCCTGGGGAAAGGAGGAAAAGGGTAGGAAGGGAAGGAGAAAGTTTTGAGGGAAAGCAAAAGTAAACGAATAATTTGGCCGTGTAGATAATGCGACACCCTGTAAATCCTTCATAGCTACATCTTAATCTTGCGGGAGTATCTGACTCCTTCCTCATCCTCACACAGAAAGAGTGAGAGAATTTCTACGGAATCAGACTCCCACAGGGAACAGTTTGGTCAATAAATCCCGACAACATTTCAGCTCAAGGCTTTAACATCACGCCACATTCACCACCGCACGTCTATTACTATACTCTCCAACCACTCCTGGAAGCCATGGCAGCCTTGTCGTGTCGTAAGTAACAAAGGCCAACTATCGCACTTACTATACCAACATCGGCTGGAGCAGTCAAGGAGAAGTGCAGCTCTATTATGTTAGTTTACTTTATTTCACTCTGTTTTCTTTCCTCTATTTTATCACCAAATTGGACTCCACCACTACCCCCGTGCTTTCTCCTCTTATTTACGACGCTCTCACTCAAGAGAAAGACCAGCCGTTTGCTTGCTTCTTATATTCTCAAGATGGAATCGGGACTCATGAATAATTATTTTGTGTTTGCCTCTGTTTCCCAAAGAACACAGAGCAAGAGGGAACATGTTCACAGGACTTTAATTCAATTTACTTTCACCATTTAGCAAAACTTCATTGATGCGTTTGTTGCCATGCTTTTTTTAAACAAATGAGTGGACAGTACCAATACCTTGTCCAAGCGGATTTCCAATTGTTTTTGCTATAAATTCTTACAAAGTTCATGACCATTTTGAATTTCGGGTTATGTATCTGAGTAAGCAAATCGCAACATTAAAGTGCACGCTTGGAAAAGATGAGGGGACGTGATGTGAATAAGGCCATAGGATTGATAGAACGAATGAGAATGAACACTGAACTGAGGACAAATGTCAATATTTGTCCGTCTTCTTCCTCTTCTTCCCCCCATGTATGTATGTAGAGAGTTTCTACCTTTACTAACCTCCAGTCTGCGACTTACTGTTAAACCTAAAAACCAGACCGGAAGGGAAGGGTAAAGAGAAGACGTACGTGTAGGTAGATGGAGTACAGAAGAAGAGGTTCATGTGGAATCTCAACCGAAAGAAAAGCAGGGGAGAGAAGGAAAGAGAGAAAGAAAGATATTCACTGAAGGAAATAAATGGTTCTGTGTGTACTTTCTTCGTAAGTCCAACAAAGAAACGAAAGTAAACACAAGGAAGGAAAAATGTTAGTAGTAAAACTAACCGAAAGTACCGGAAAAGCAGCCAATCTTTTTGTTATTACTTTGGCTTGTTTGTATTTGTTCGTTTACATTGGTTCGTTATTTAAAGTGGGGAGAGAAATGGAATCTTATATCCTCCCTAACGTAAATGTTTATGGGTTCATCACATTTCGGCAAACTTTAACTTTTCTCTTTTCCCATCTTCTTTCACGGAAGAGGCAGAGGCGCAACCGCCTTCAACATTTATGAATGAGTGAACTTAGCATTATGCAAATGATAGTTTTCTCAGATGCTCCAGAGGAAACAAGGGGGTTATTGTTTCGTGGAAATTATTTTATGGCTTGAAACTGTGAAGTTAAAACCCCCCTTGACTATTTTTCTTCATCTTTTTCGCATCACCTTCTTTAGACAAGTTGGCCTTTTGATCTTATAAATAGCGTTTCGTAAAGGAAGAGAAATTAGACGCGCTATTGCAAATAGAAATAGACTTGTTACACAACAGGGCAATAATAGATTATAAGATGGGGGTATTGTGTTTTCTCCATATCGAATGCTGTTAAGCCAAGCGTTGCATGTTACAGTATACGAGTAGTATCGCATGATATAAAAAAGAAGAAAGCCAACACAAAAGTCCATGTTCATGTTGTCATTCTATTATTGACCATATAAGACGCAATATAATTTTCTACAACCTTCGATAATGCTTATTTTGAGTTATTGCTAAATCGTTTCCTATCTACTTGGTTGTAAACTATCCATCACCAAAGCCAATACGCCCACTCCACTTCACCACCAAAAACCAAACCATCATGTCCATTTCTAATGACGAAGGAAAAAAGGTAGCATAAGGAGAGCCTGAAAAACTCCCTTCCCGCAGATTTTGAGAAAATTAAAGAGTTGAGCAGAGAAACAACTACTTTGTTTCCAGCCACCCTATAATTTGTCCGAATTGGTTTGTTAATGGGGTCGATCAATAACAGTATTTCATGCAGTTGATATATATTCATTTTTCCGTCCACATGGACTAAGCCATAATGCATGTTGTTACCTGTATTCTTTCAGAGAGAGCAACGACATGCAAATAATATCCAAAAGAAACAAGCAAATGGTGGCATTTGATAAATGAAACCCGAGGGAGTAAAAGTGAGTAAGAAGAATGCAAGCCTCAATTAAATATCGTTTGTGTGCCTTCGTTCACATCACTAATTATTGGCCTTTATTCTTTCCCTACTCCATTATTCACTTCTGGAATTGCTGAGGTAATTGTTAAAATAAGATGTATGTATTTGATTGCCACACACCATCAAATTATTTTTGCCCTACTGTGTTATTTACTATACAACCCCTCATCCTTTTTTAACGTTGTTGGGTTTGATTTAGTCTTGTTTGTAAAAATTGTGAGGCAAGAAAACAGAGTAAAAATGATTAATGCGATGCTATGCGGTGTGACTGCTGGTGCGAGGGAGTTGAAATTATGGGTAATTGCACTGGACATTTATTTATTATTACTTGTGAGAGGGGGAGGAATATATTAAACAACTCTGCTTTTTATACGTTTTTTTACTCACTTATTGTACCTGGCGTCATTTACTTATTTATTTAGTTGGCGAAACAGCAGAAAATGGAAAAAGGTCGACATTGCACGCAGGCATAGAATCATGAGAACCAACAAAGAGGATTTTTACAATCGTCATTTCCTAACGACTGCATCCAAAAGAGCCCAGCCAACAACACAAATTTTATGTTTAAGGTGAGTTTGATGGCATAATTTAAATGCCAAGTATGTAATAAAAGGTGAATTGAGCATTAAATAAAAGTTTTACATCCTCATGCGAATGCGAGCGAATAACTTTTTGGGTTTTAAAGCCGACCAGTCATGAAGTCACAGTAATTCTTTCTCATTCCCCCAATTCAAACTATGTATGTCCACGCCGTTATGAGGAGGGAGGATATATTTATTATGTACCAATAATCCTAGCACGGTAGGAAACAATGGGACAACTTCGTGTGCTTCCCCCCACTTGGAACATGAAAATGTCCTTAAATCGTTAGTTTATTGCCACACCGCGGGAATCACTAAGCATGACATCACGTCATCTTTCTCCTACGCTTCGACATGGAATGACTCCAGACTACACTTTTCTCTTGTCCATACATGGGTTCAGTTTCACGGGTAGCAGCAGCATTTAGCTCGAGAGAGAGAGAGGATTTTGGATGGGTGGTGGGATAATCACATAAAGCGAGAGGAAAGTGAGTGGATCACGAGTAGGGATAATAATGATCATAATGGAGACGTGAGGAAACAAGCAAACGGCAGATTTTCTGGTTTACGTCCCCCACGTTCACAATTGACTAGCTTAACGACTCAACGAAACGAAACTGATTTCCCCATAAAACTGGAATTTATATATCGGACGAGATGGATTCAGCGCTCTTGTGGTGTTCAGTATTAATGTAATGGAGAAGAAAGGCGAGACAAGGGTGAATGCTTGGTGGTGGATATGAATAAAATAAAGTTGATGAAACTACCAATACTAACATCACTATTACTGCCAACGTCTCTTCAGCAGTACCTTCTTTGCATGGATGTGTAAAACCCAATGGCAGATCACATTATAGCACTACTACACACATCTTATTTTATTCCTCTCATAAAAGTAGAGGAAAAAGAAAAGGAATGGAGAAAGCAGTAGTGAGCCTGTCACTAATGCCGTAACATAACATAATGTTCCTTCTCTTTCTTCCATGGAACACAACACAACCGTTATTACATCATCATCATTTGTTTCTGCCGTCAACTATTACCACTTTCATTTTTCCACTATCCCCTGTACAACCCTTTTTCATTTCAAAACAAACAAAATAAACAAGGCAGAGAGGAGCCGGAAAGGAAAGGTGTGCTCAGAAAGAAAGGAGCTTATATTCTGTAACATTAAAATGTTTACTCTTTGTGTTGGCCTGACAATTCTAGTCTTAACACCCTTTTTTATGTCTTCTTTGCACGAACCATTTCATCCATACATACCTTTCTTTTCATTCCCCATAATAAAACGCATTGTCTTTACGACATGGTACTTTCACCACGGAATACTTGGCCAATGAAAGTTAATTTTAATTGCTTAGTCATACAGTTTGTAGCAGTGTGGATCAGTGCCATTCATAATATTTAATAGAACTGATGAATGGATGGGTTGAGGAGGGGCGGATGCTTTGGTAAATTAGAGTGCTCTCTGTATGACGACTGTGTAAGAGGGTGTAGAGAAGTGTAGTGTGCACCGTAATAACAATAGATTAGATGGAGACGAAGGACAATTCATAAATTTTCCTGAAAGAAAGAGACAATTTTCTCTTTTCCTTCGCTTTGTCCGCAATAATTCATAATCGTAAATCAAGTCGTGAATTATTGCCATTATTACAAACATTCCTCCCTTTCTCTCTTCTCCTCCTTTCTCCTTCCACTCTTGAATACACACGAGGGTGCATACATACATGCAATGTTCTTCCCAATGATAATCCCACTTTATGCCGTAGACATCATGAACTTGGTTATGAGGTTGTTTAGTTTAGTACTATCATTTCTACTGCCTCCATTACCAACTCAGTGCTCCTTTCTCCTTGAGGATGTTAAGCATCATGCCAAAAAGGAACTATTTTATTCTTATGTTGCAGTAAAATTTAAATTTATGCGATGATAGAATTTTTTTGGAAGTGAAAGTAGTCGACTAGAGGAAAGAAATAGAAATCCTTTAGGTATTACTGGACTAACTTTGATGGAGATAAAAGAGCAGATGGGAAAAGTGATGGTAACGGTAGCACCTTCAAACGTAAAGGAGTCAGCGTATGAAAATGACTCCTCTAATATCTATATCTATAAGAATGGGAGAGAGTGATAATGATAATATCCTCATTAGTCCTTTTACATTACACCACCACCGCTGCTACATCCCTACTTTCACCACCACCACCAACGTCATCTCTTCCACATTAAGAATCCTCTCTCTGAATGGGTTTCAACTCAGTTTCAATGACTTTGGCACCGGCACAGAAGAATCTCTCTCTCTCTCTCGCTCAGCTTCACTTTCTTTGAAGAGAGCGAAGGAGATCTCATTAGATTTCATTAACTTCCCCCCTCCACCAACCAACCAAGTCCAACGAACTTCCTTCCGCAATTACCGTCCCTTCTTTCTTTCTTCTTCTTTGCATTCTTTCCCCCTTTCCCAGGGAAGGGAAAGTGAAAGTAACTAACTAAGCAATAGCAAGTGAAGTTGAACAACTTACCAACTTCTCTACTAACTACCAGAGCCATAACCAGCCAAGTTATCCCCTGCCCTCTCCTCCTGACTTAAGAGAAGGCATGGAAACTTGAGTGTGGAGCACAACAACAATAGCGAAATGAGGTTGGAATAAAAGTCGAGTTTTATCTATCTTCTTTACCAGCCGAGCAACCAAAGCACTAAACTAAACTACTGCTCAACCAATTGAATGAAGTGTCAAGACAAGATTGTTTTCTCCATTGCTTTTTGGATAAAGGTAAAAAAAAGAGGGGGGACGTTCAGGGAATTCGTAAACAAAAGTGAAAGTAGTAGTGGCTTAGCACTTACACAGGTATACTATTTTTCTTTGTTTCTTTTTCTTTCCTCCCAGAGCAAAGGGAGACGAGACAATTTTTTAGATTCTGAATTTTTTATCATTTTATCAAGTGGAGTAGAATAAGGTGGAGAATAATTTCATGCAGGGAAAGTAGAATTGTACATGTTGGTGTTGGTTGGGTGTTTTCCTTTCTTCCACTTCACCTCACATCACACGTGTGAATCAAGTATTGATATTTCTATCAGAGAAAAAAGCTACTCATTTTCTTTCCCCAGAAGAGATAGAGATGACACGGATGTGTACCACCACCACTACACTTGACTACAATGGGGTCCTTCCCTCTTTTCTTCTTCTTTCAATCTTAGCTATCTCTTCTTATCTTGTTTTTCCATCTCCGATATTTTACGCCATTTCTTCCTTTCCTTCCACCCACAAAAGAAAGAAGCGGAAACGAGACGTATATAGTGAGGTAGAGGCGTAGTGGTGGTGAGGTAGTTGTGTGTCATGTCAATCAGAATCAAGGAGACTTAAACTTATCCACCTTGACACGTAAGGTGGAGGAAGACAGTTAGCATTTCCATTAAGGCATTATGCCATTCCACTCCATCCATTCTCAAACAGTACATTCATTCTCGCTTAAATCTGATCGGTTCCATTTCATCTCTCTCCCCTTCCGTTCCTTCATGACTTTCTCCCCATCCTTTTTTTACTTCTGTTCCTTTTTGCTCTTTCACTACAGTGGATGAATAGTGAAGTAGCATCATTATTACTATAAAAAAAGTTCTTGGTACATAACTATTTGGCATGACTTGTCACTGAATTGAGCTAAACTACTAACTAACGAATAAGTTCTCACTACTATCCTCATATAGTGCATTTTTTGAGGACATGGTTGGAGAGGATGAAAGAGAGGAGAGGGAGAAAGTAAAGAGGTCTGGTTGAGTTGAGTGGAGCTGACTAAAGCCATTATGTAAGAGTGTAAGACATTCAGGAGATTCTAGATTTGCCATTTCCCCACTTTATTTTACGGTTACTGCCTAACTGCCTCCTTTACGGACTTAACGGTCTGTGTAACTCTTAACTGCCATCTTAAATCCATCTGGCGTTGGGGTGTTCACATCAGGTGTAAAATATCAAGCTTGGTGGAGCGGAACTTTGAAATTTTTCATTATCTTCCTCCTTTCTCCTCGACTTTTGTGTTAGATTTTTTATGAACATGGTCTCAAAAACTTTATGCATGGCCCTTCACCTTAAAACTAATGGCTTACTTCTTCCTTTTCTCTTTCTTTCTTTCTTTCTCTCCCACTCAATGCATTTTCTCTTTCTCTCTGTCTTCTTTTTTTTTTCTTCCATCTCCTCCTCCTCTCTCTTCTTTAGTACAACATCAATTATTGATCTCTTCCTCTCTCCTTTCTTTCTTTCTTTCTCCCTTGGCTGGCTGACTGCCTGCCTGACTTCCCCCTCTTTGCTTTGCTTACTTCACTTTTTCTACATTTATTTGCCTCCTTGAATCCTTAAGCAGTCAGAAAAAGTTTAGCAGAAAGAATTGTGAATTGAAACCATTTGAAATCCGTAGGGGCTTATGCAGAGCTTAATACACTCACGATTAGGGAAAAGCACTTTTCCCTTTCTCATCTCCTTCTTCGCATCTAGAGAATCTAATATTCACGTCTCATCTTTCTTTCACTTTCACTTCTGGGAACAGCGAATAACCTAAACAAGAATAAATACTAAAAGCGAATTGAGAGACTGTTTCTTTCACATAGACTTAATTCAACATGATTACTATATAAAAGCTATACAAAAAATGTCTGTGACATCTTTCTCGACTCATTTAAATATTTCATAAACATTCCTTCGGTCCCGAAAAAAAAGTGTCAAATGTAACCAGTAAGTGCACCTAATGCGTACTTCAAAGGTGCATGAGCATTAGTTTCTATTTTGTAGAGTTGAAAGTATTAGATTAAATAAAACTTTGATGTTTTCCCATGCTCATATCAAAAATTTAATTTTTTCTACTCTAGAATTATGGTTAATAGGGAAAAGAAGGATGGAAGCACGTGCAGTCACTTTCAATCCCTTTTTTTTCTTTTTGGATTGGTGCTCTAGTGACTATTTCCCCCGTCGTTCTCATCATAATCGCATCCTACGTCGTAATTTGGTAATCGATTCATTTGATTCGATTTCCCATTTGCTCTCCCACTCCGCCGATGTTACATCCGAAATGGTACTTTCTCTTCCAGTGTATTATTATGACTCCTTCCTTCCTGTGCTCTCTTAGTTAGTTTCTTCGTGCCTGGATCTGACTTGGATGGTTGAATAAGGAGTTATCGCCTTGTAACAGTGTGTAATGTAACGTAATGTAATGTGAGGTCCACCTCATTTTATTTTAGTGTCCCCTCGAGCCCAGCCATTAGCTCGGGATTGAATGTGATGCGCGATATGTGGATGTGCATATCCGTGTGGAGGGTGGTGTGTAGGAGGGTTGGGAGCAATTGCCATTAAATTGAATGTAAATGTGAGTGACTTGCTCTGCTTCCCAGACGACAGAAAAGAGGTTTAATAGCGTCGGGAGATTAGAGGCTGTCAGCTGGACGTAAAATAAAATAAAATTAAAGTGTGCAACTGCCTTCCTCATAAAATAAAATATCTGAAGAGTGTTGGGAATTGGTTGCTTAATGGCGGCACTGAATACCCAAGAAATGTCGGAATGGATGTAATAATAGACCGAATTATGGCAGAGGCATAGCCAGTTGAGTACCCTCGCCTTGACTTACACCATTTCACTGCCACCCTTCCTTTCCTTTTCCTCTCTCCAGAAGGAAAGAAAAAGTCGTAAGTAATGGCGCTATTACCCGCAGTCATGTTCATAGATATGTGTGTATGTGTAGCAAGTTACTTAATAAAAGGAAAGTCACTTTCTCTCTCTCTCTTCTTTTTATGTCTTGTGTGATACTACTCATACAGATAAAATTTTGAAACTATTGATTTTCCATAGGAAAAAGTCAGAAAGTTAAAGGAGCAAAGCAATAAATGGATAGATGTTGTTGTTGTACAAGTTTTATCGTTAGAACAACCCAACCTTAAGCATCCAGCGAACGACACACACAAGAGCGAATCAAGTGACTGACAAAGTACACACAATGGGCTTTGAAGAAGCAGAGGGGAAAAGTAAATTTTTCATTCACTTCACTTTTGCTTGCTTTCTTTCTTCCACACCGAAGGTAGGCTCACCAAGAAAACTGGAAAGATAAACTAAATCCCTGAAAATCTGTTGTGTCATTCAGTGGGTAACTCTATCGATTTTCCATTGACACACGATTAGTTGATTACTCTCCAAGTGAACTCTCCATCTCCGACTATATACATCGAAAGTGAAGGCCTGTAAAAGCATAGGAGGAGAAGGAAGAATATTATATAGGGAAAGGAAAAGAAAGAGGATTTAAGTGAAAGTAGAGGGGCATAGGCAGGTTTAGTGTGATGGAGTGTGATGTGGTGAAGCCTCGTATAATCTCAATCTCACCAACTTTTCCAATCCACTCGTGAGTAAAGAATTTATCCAATCTGGCCTTTTACCCTAACAAACAAGTTACTTTTATAACTTCAATTCCTTTCTCTCTACACAGAAGGAAGAGGAGGAAGGTTTCTTTCTCCCTGTAATCTCTCC
>JAQIWU010002088.1:0-13469 GCA_034696445.1 Isotomiella minor
ACAAAGAAGAGCTAACTAAAGTAAAGTACCTGCAATGTAGAGAGAAAGCGTAATTTCCAATTAGATATGTCCACGTTTCAAAAAGCTGACCAGGAGGTCTTACAGCCAGCCTCGGACCTGAAATTGTAAAGAGGAAAAAACAATGAGTGAAAAATCAACAAAAAAGTGGGCTATCCTTCACTATTTTGAATTGGCCAGTTTTGCATGAAAAGAAGAAAGCACTTCTTGACATTTCGACAGTTCAACAGTCCCATCTCAATTTATCACATCAATCATGGGCCAAAATAACAGTGCCTGGTGGTACTATAATGCTACTTACTGAAAGCAGGTATCTGTTCGTGGTGAAAGTTCCCAGGCTACTTCTGAGCCATACCAGTACTTTACTTAGGCATGTCTGCGTACAATTTGAAGCTTATGTAGTTGATGGTACGTAATAACAATAATACCAACCTAATTTTCCAAATTTCCCTGTCCATTCATACATACAAACAAACACGCTGGCTGGCTTGCATAGTTGCTTTCACCCACAGCTACCTATGTAGGTTGTAGCGTGTCCAACTTTTTCCGTGAAAGAAATGAGAAAGTCTGGTGTAAAAGTTAATGCAAACAAGCCTCGGCCTTTATGAAGTGCATGCAAAATTAGGAAGGAAGGAATGTCCGAGCAACAAAAACTCTTTTCCCCGTTACGTTATAACATAAACGATACTAAGACCGCAAAAAGTATTGATTCAACTTCAACTTGACGTTTATACATTGACCTCAGAAAGAAAGAAAGAAAAGTATAGTAGTTTGTAATAAAACAGCACCTTAATGCCCTACAAAAGAAAATTCCATCATCATCATCATTCTTTCTCTTCGTTTCCAATTCATCAAGTAGCCACTAAACTATAAACTAAACTAGGTAAACTACTATTGATTGCTTGCCTCCCTGCCATGCTTTCCCTAAGTGCATGCTGGGCAGAGAGGAGAAAGTCAAGTCTTCGGTGGTTTAATGAGAAACCAACGCTAAGACGATTCTAAATTAAAATTTCAATCAAGTTGATTAAAAGTGGATTTTGTTTGCTTTCTCTCTTCCCTCGTCTCCTTTCTTTTTCCTTGAAGTTGGAATTTGAATGGAATACATATCTCTAGCTGGCAAAGTAGGAACTCTAGAACTAATAACGAAATTGAAAAGAAAGAGCGTAAGAGAGAGGGAATTACAAACCATATCATTATTATTGATGAAAGACAAATTGCAGAGAAGGAAGCCAAGAGTCCTCTTTGTTCAGGAAATAATAATAACCTTCATCATCATCCACTTCACTACTCGCCTCTTTGAGAGAGAGAGAGAAAGCGTATGTGCTTATTGAAAGGTCATACATCATACTTTATTTAGTTTAATTTGACAACTTCTTTCCTTCTTCCGGTTCAGTTCGTTTGTTCTTTCCTCTCCTAAACTATAACAAATAATGCTCTCAACTCAACTCTCTCTTGTTTCGAATGACTGAACTTATTAACGTATACCACTTCTTTTCCCTGCCAACCCGCATCCTATCTTATTAAATTAAATCTCATCATCGAGTCACTATCAATCAACCTTTCATATTCCCCTTTTCACTCTTTTTGTTTCTACGCCCACATGTTTTTGGTTGTGTAAGAAGAGAAAGTTAGAGAAGAGGTATTCTGGTAGGGGTAAATTTAATTTGAAAAATGATACCTCCACACAGAATTTAGTAATCAAAAGTATAACTTTATCAACATTCAAAGAAGGAAGCAAGAAATAAAGAAGGGTGGGAATCAATCATTTCGTATTTACGTAAGAGAAATGAAGAGACAATGTGATATTCAACTATTTGCAAAGTTATTAACTAATTATTTCCATCATCGTTTACTTGTTTGTACACATTTGTCCTTCCCTCGGGAAACATCAAGTGACAGACTGCAAATACTGCAGTGAAAGTATTTATGTGGAGAAAGCACGAACACAATAGAAGACAATTACATAACACCATTGGCTCGTCTTCCATGATCTTTTAACTTGTACTTCAATCTTGTGTCAGCAGTGGTAAGATTGGAGTAACGGACAATTTATTATTGCACACTTGACTCAGTCAAGTCAAGTCATTCAGTTAGAAAATCTAAAGCAAACTTGAAGCCAAGCGTATGAACAGGCATCCCGGATTTTCACATCCCCCCCTTCCAGCAACTTTCTCCACTTTCTCTCCTTCGAAGATTGACAAAAGAGATACTCAACTTTCTCCACACACACACAGGGTCTGAGAGCAATTGAGTGGCATAATCGTTTCCACTCCGTGCAGACAGATAGGAACAATACAATGAGAGAGGTACAAACAGGCAGGCACTGTTGTCCAAATACCCTCGGACGGACATCAAGTTCGCAATTGAGGTGCTGTGTATGCCAGGCCAGTATTGTCTAACTCTGATTGTATTGGATTCTTTTCAGCCTCATTTTCGCTTTTCATGAATTTTACATCCGACATTACACCGACTGGTCTTACGGAAAGATCAAATAAAAGGTCGACCTTTTCTTTCTTTTTTCCCTTGACCCAATGGGAAAGAGGTCATGCACTGATGTCTTACCATCTCTATTTTTGGAAAAGAATAAATAATGTGAAATCAAGGTTATCATGTATAAGTTGGACCCCACAACAGAAAAATTCATGTTAAATTAAAATAAAGTAGATACTGTACCATTGTTGCAAAAAGTTTAAATCATAAGGTAATTCCAACGTATTGTACCATCTATGTACTGCCAAAATAAATAAATCGTACGTTGGGAATACGAGAGAGACATGGTATGCCACCTTCCCTTCGTCAATTAGGCAGTAGATTAGAACCGGATTGGCATTTGGTGTTTGGTTTACATTGGGAAGTAAGGCTTCCTGTCTAAAGTAATTTATATTTTATGTGATTTCCTCTACACAAAAGAGAAAGAAAGAAAGAAAGCAGTCGACTCGTTTCCACGTATCTAAAAACTTTAGCTTAAAATTCAGGCCTAACTTTCACCCAAACCAACCAGGTAAACTTAGACCACGCTAAACTAAATTAAACCTGGATGAGGTTAGTTTGCTTGTCTGGTATGATTATTGCGTTAGCCTACCTCTTCCTTCCTTCCCTTCTGCCATGTCCTTTCACTTCATTTCCGAATTTGACGTGATCTGACGTAGCATTATTTGCTATTGTACGTAAGGTTAAAAAAAGTTTTTATCAAAAAATAGTAGGTAAGCTCTTCTACTGAATAGTACGTAAGCAAGCTCGCAGGTTTGAATTGAAACTAAGCTTGGTTTAACCCTTTTGAATTTTTTAAAGCTGTGAAACTGAAACTTTCATTTGACCACGGAAGGCAGGTAGGCCCAAGAATCAGCCACATTCACAATACTACCCATCCTCCCTGCTTTTCCGAGTTTGCTTGAAATTTCCAGAACAGAGCGTTGTTATGCACTTGCCAAACTTGATTTTCCATTAACAATAACTTTCTCCTAAATTCAATTCATAGAGCAGTGGCCAACGGAAGAAGAGTTTCCCTGGCAATGTGATGCCTTAGGTTTTATAAAGTTTTGTTCATAAGGATAACTTAATTTCCAGTTTTCATTTAAACTGCACGGAAAAGCGGATTTTAAATCTGACAAGATCATACTTCCTAAGCTACTTTCACTTTGCTCTAGCAAAATGTATGAGAATTGAAGGGTAAAAGTGAAAAGAGGTAACTACGGTTCAAATCGAGAAAGGTCACCCTTACAAAGATGCCTACAGCAGCAAGGGATCCATGGTCCAATAGAAATAAGTGTAGGGAAATTGAAAAAGCTACAATTCGTACACCGTTTCTTTTTTCTTGTTTCTTGCAATACAAAAAATGATTTATCACTCCCTCACCACTACAAATAATCCAACTTGAATAGACACAAAGAAGATGGGGTTTCTAAAATGGATTAGATTAGAGATACAACAATTCATCATGCTAAACCTGAAACCCTCACCATGGCTTACTTTCTCTCGATGCAAACTATCTTGTCTCTGAATGTCTTGTTCTACACACCGTAGAGCCTCAAACAATATATCACTTCACATTAAATTAAACTATTAATCTGTCGTTGTGAAATTGGAGAGAGAGAGATGTATAAGATGGGAGGAATGGATAAAACTAACAAGAGACAACAGACAGTAGAAAGCGGAAGAATAAATTATTCAATGTGTCACATAATCCAGTCAAACATAAACAAATGCAATAAAATGGGAGGAAACAGAGATAAGCACTTTATCGTTTATGCCTACTACTCAAATTCGAAATAAATAAAATAACCGACCGACCTGATTTTACGGTTTGTTCCGTCTTAAGTTCCACATGATAACGTCATTACAATAAAGTCGTTGATTTTTAAAATAATAAAAAAAGTTAGTATGTTTTTCTGTTCAAAATTTTACTCTTACCTCTTCACTTGATAATACATCTTCCTTAGTTTATAACAACTGAAGACAATAAGACAACGATTAAATGACGATCTCAACTTTTTATTAATTTTCACAAAGTCTCACTTTCACCACGCTTTCTCTCCAGTAAACGCCGTCCAAGAAACCCAAGCAAGAACTAAGCCAACAGCGAGAGAGAAGCCTAGACATGTAAGGCAATGCCAAATATGAGAATGGGACGCTTCGGTTAGTTTTTAGCTTCTGCTTTGTGTGAGGACGAAGTCGATACCGTGAAAAGAGAAAGTTGGTTGTGGGGTTTTGCCTTTATGCCGTGTCGGAGCGGAATAACTGAGTTAGATGCTCGCTTTGTTGTACAAAACTCTCTAACCATTGAATGTCTTGTTGTCTGAAATTTACTTCTCACTCAAAATCTTATAAATAAAATGTAACCTTTCTTCTTACCCGTTCGTTCTCTCTTTGGAACGAACCAAGAGAAAATTAGAGGGTCATGGACAGCAATAATGAAAAAAGTATAAATGGCATTTTATGTGTGGTTAGATTATTGCGTCAGTAGCCATTCGAAGGAAAAAAATGTTGTGTTGGTGTTGTAGTTTCTTACTCTTTTTTTCATTTGGTGAAAGTAGGACAGGATAAAGGTAAAAGAAAATTGGTGCTATTTTACTCTTATTTTTATTCCTTCAAAATGGCACACAAAATAATGACTATGCTTAACTATTCTGCACTGAAACACGTCTATCTGCCTTTCTTTTGACCACGAAGTGAAAGTAGAAATACAGTAATTAATGCAATGAAAGAACCATTATCTATCAATTTTTAAGGAAAAGGGAAATCTTACAATACTGGTCAAAATTCTTGAGAAACCAACTGTTAATTTTTTAAATGCACTTGAAAAACTTAAACGCCACAGACCTTGAGCAAGTTTGCTATTTTGTCCCAATTATTCTACCTGCCTACATGTAGGGTCATAATAGGACAATTTTGTATGTGGGACATGGTTGCCTTGTCGATAACTTATGTTGGTACTCATCTTGAGACATGGCGTCGCATTTTTTATCGTCTTTTTAAGCCTCAGATCCGTACGATACAGGAGCACCCAATATTTTATTTTAGAAGCATTGAGAATAAACAAACAATCACTTCGACTAGACTCTTAACGTCCAACCAAAAACCATCATATAAAAATAGGTGGAAACAGGAAGGAAGGATGGGCAGGTGAGGGAAAAAATACCACTTGTATACTTCGGTTGTTTTAAGAACCCGTTGTTCCCGATATTTGCCAATATTTAGGCTTCAGGGTAAATGGTTCTTGGTGAGCCATGTTTTGCAATATAGAAAATGATCTTGATATTTTCATTCTTCCCTACTATTACGACATTAAGAGAGTCTGTCCCATCATGGTTGCTTAATCTGTCTTTCATTTTTCAAGACTAACAGACTATCATCATCTCATCATGTCGTAGCTTATCTGGGAACCAAAAAGTCGACAAGAAATTGGGAAATGTAAATCTCGATGCTGTTTCTTTTGACAAGACAGAGATTTTTGAAAGCTGCTTAAAAAATCTCCTTTCACTCTTACTTTCAGCACAACATTACTCGTCTCCAGTTTAGTTTTGTTCAACAACGATACCAAACTATCTAAACGTACTTTGCTTTTTTACCAGATTGTTAGTGGCAGTTAAAATGTAATTTATTCGGGTAGAAAGAAGGAATGATTGGATTCGATTGATCCTCATCCATGTGGTTCCCTGCCGAAAGCCACTTAACAAGATGGGTTTATTTTATGCATTTTATGCTAGCATACTCCTAGATACTATGCAGCAGTCTTCAATAATGAGAATGAAATGAGATTGGGAACGATGTACAATAAATCCTGCCGTTCTACAGGGAAGATTTGTAACTGTTGACTTTCAAAAGCTATAGAAAGCACTTCCCACAATACATTCCCTTGAATCAAAAATACTCGGTTTGTCCAGTTTGTTAACAATGGAGAAAGCTAGAAAAACTACCAGCAAAACTTCAATAATGACGAATTGAACAGCAACAGCAACCTGAAAAAAAATTAATTTGTCTGTAAAGTTATATTAGGCTTCGAGACGCAACTAATTTACTAGAGTTAGAAAAGTTTACTGTTTCTACATATCTTATCTTAACACATCTTGTGTGCTTGAAATTAATGAACCATGAAAACCAAAAACAAAAAATGTTTGGCATAAATATGACATGTGGTTTCACACTCTGCTATGTGATCAACAAATAATGTCCTATTTCGAAGCATGAGGAGTTGTCTTTTGATACATTTATGACCCTCATAGCTTCAATATTACTAGAGCGAATCAAATCGCTCTTAAAGTACATCCTTCTTCATTTTAGTGGTTTGAATGGTATCCTAATCCAAGTAAATTACATTCGATTTAAACAAAACGATTATCAATTTTCCTCATCTCAATTTTTCAATCATTCTTTTCTTTCAGTGCAGTGACGGATCGTATTTGGATAACAACGTCATGATTCCCTTCACCAGTTCTCTGGTAGTTGCAATTGTTATTTTTCTTAACTCCATTAATTTTTGCCATGGAAACCCCAGCAACAAAACTAAAGAAGAAGAAGGCAGGCAGGCATTTGGGTAAGGTTCAAAGATGCTAGCTAAGCCTTGGCGTCATAGTATACAATTGTTTACAACTTTTAAATTAGTAGTTGCATTTTCAATGAACTGAAAAAAGGTTGTAAATCCTCTTATTCACTTTAGAATGGAAAAGCGTTCTTCCGACGGCATGGGCTGGGGTTGGGGGTGGGGTGGCGGTGGCGTAGGATGGGGAAACAATGACAGCAACTTGGACCTCTACAGTTTACTTGGAGGCTTGGCCTTCGCCACCCTTTTGGGAACCATCATAATTTACTTGGCCAGAATCAGAAGGACGAGTGGGAAAAGGAGGAAGAAGAGGTCGATATTTTTCCGTGGTCGGCCTGGGAAAAGGAGTAATAATAATACACTTGACCATGATGATGACCAGGAGAATGATGATGATGATGACTACTACACCAGGAATGGTTCTTGGAATTTTGTACAATTACTTGAGTATCTGAAATAAAGATCCCTTTTCTTCTGTCTGCATCAAAGCCTTTGCATTTCATTCTGGTTTCAATTAGATTTCCCAAGGTAAGATTGTCTTTATAGTTCCTTTCAACTAGATCAGAGAGAGGGATCAATGGCTGTTGTCGTAACAACGTCTAAAACTAATTGCTTTCACCAATGTGTGTGTGTAATGGAGAAAGGTTGTTGGAATCTTATGAATATTCATTTTCCCAACATGGAAAGAATTAAAAGGACTCGAGCAAGTCAGTCAAAGTCATACCAACAGAAATGACGAAAGGAAATCAAAAGTTACAATTAATTTTTAGGTTATAAAAGGGAGGTAATATTGCTAAAAGCTCCATGTATTGAAAATTCATATTTGACATCAAATGAAATATTTTACAAGTCAAAAAGTTATGCATCAAAGTTACACAAGCTAACTCTTACTTTGTTAGATTTAAAATGACATTCCTCTACCTCCAAAAACTGAATTGACAATGTATATACACTTCGAACGGCACTTTTGTTCGTGGGTACAATAGTTTTCCACCTTTGATCAATTAAACGAATGTGCGAAGACATGATGTTTCAGCCCTGACATTTCCATCAATAGATAAGGGAAGAAGGATGATGACCTTGTGTTTCGTCTCCTCCCATCAGACAGTTTAGGAAGTTGCTGCGTCCCAAATGCCCGTACAGTCAAACCGTTGTGAGCTAAATCGAAGATGAACACAACATTTTAGTGTTAATCAATGGACACAATTCGATTACTGAAGGTTTAATGGTGAGAGAAAGCCGTAAGTTAGTTAAGACAACGAAGAAGGAGAAAGTCGAGGAAAGTATAAAGTGAGGCACTTTTGTTTCTCATGATTTAAACAGACTTGTCTCTTTCCAGTTTGAGAGTCTCATGTAGTAATCATGGTAATGCAGTATATAGCACAAGTTCAACAATGTTTGTCCATCATTCGATTGTTTATTCAACGTGAACAACATGCCTTCATTTGGTCTAACGCTTTCTCCCCGTAGTATAACGATGCCTCGTAAATTTGTCTTCCCTTTGCCTACTTTTACTTTTGTTCTATCTCTACCTGTAGTTTTAGGTCAATAGGTGAATAATTGAACACATTGTTTTCCCAGAGAATGCAACACTGAAAAGTGGAAGTGGAATGAGACTACGGACTTGAATTTTTCCTGTTTTAACATTTCTGCCTGCCTCGAGTAGTTTTGTTTGCATAGGATGGATAGAAATACGAGTACATGGGACGTGGAAGTGAAGTGAGAGACGGACAAATCGCTTTCACCTCTGATCCACGATTACTTTGCTTTATAACTCTGACGTCATGGAGAACGAGAAAAGAGAAAGTTGTGGATTGTAACCCACCGACAAATAATTGTTCCTAGAAAAAGGGTCAGGTAGCGTAAATTTTAGACCAAATAATGTGCTGAAACCCTTTCACCTGGACGTTTAAGCTTTCACCAAGTTTCGCAAGGCAAGATTCCTTGAAGCAAGATGAAAACCCTTCATTGTCTGTATTTACTTTTATTGTTGATAAAATTAGTTTATACAAACAATAAACTGGAAAAGGGTCATAGTTTCTCTAAACTTAATCCAGTTTCAGCCTCATTCTACACCGTATTACATTAGGTTTTATGATGATTAAGAAAATAAATCGTCCTCCTCCTTGTGGAGCTACTACTAAGTATTATGCTTCTACTTTGAGTAGTGGTTGGTGAAGTCAAGAGTTGTGATACAACTAAACCAACATAAAAAGAAAATCCTTGGAGGTATTTTGAGAACCTGTAAAGAAAATAGGTCTTGATTAAATAGAGACCAAAAACTGGGTTATTTTACATTCTTACACATCATGTCGTGCTCTGAAACATTTTACAAAACGATTGGCACTTTTTCGGGATTTGTGAAATGATTTCCTTCGCCGTGACGATCAAACTATCTGCAAAAAAAAATAATGGAAAATAAATTATTTTGGCCTCTTGCTTAATTCCGCATTTCTAATAATAAGCTCTCACTCAATATCACTCCTCTTCTGTTGGATTTAAGTTGACTTTTTTTGGTTGCGTAAACATGGATTTAAGAGCTCTTTACTTTTAGAGAAAGTTCTGGCCTCCTCTCTGATCTGTGAGAAGGAGGGTCTTGATTTCCCCAGGCTGTCTTCATTTCGCAAGGGGAGGAAACCAGAGTGACAGGAGAAGTGACAGATAGATTGTAATTCCGATGTGTGCCTGAGAAAGAAAGTTAGTTATATACGTTTACCTAAGTAAGTAAGGCCAGAGGTAAACAGTCTGCTATCTTCCTTGAGATAATAAATAAGAGAAATTTTCTTTTCGCGAGATCCCCCTGCGGTTTAAATATAGGACGAGTTGGTACGTAGGTAGATGGATACCTGTGGGAAACGTAAAGACGTCTCATGAAATATTTGTCTTAAAAATTCAGGCTTAATTTCTCAAATGCTAGGGGAACTGGCAGTTAACGACGTTCGACTTTCACTTCTAGAAATTGGGAGAAAGTTTTCTTACCTCTGCTGGATCCACACTTCCATACCTTCAAGCTTATCTGTTTCATCTGAGAGCGTGTGTGTGTGTATATGGTTCCACTCTGGTGTACAATTTACCAACTTTCTTTAGAGACCTACTTTTTTCGGACTTTCCCCACTTTCACCCTTGACTTCTTTCCTCCAAACTCATACTCACTATGCTTTTCTACCCTGCGTGATATTCAAGATGCGTGCATGTACTGAATCCATTGACATTGGCCTACCTTGATAACAATTACGAGAGGTAATTACCCTTTTCCGTCTTTATGCTTGTTAAAGAGTCATGTGTCATTTATCCTAAGCCGAATGACGCGTTTGTGCTTGAAGCCATACGTGGTTGGTGATTGATGTCAGTTCCACTTCTACAACTCTCAAGATTAAACTGCATGCAATGCAAGGAAAATGATGGCCTTTCACTTTGTTTTCAATGAACTTTCCCTACCCTACAGATTTTAAATTAAACGTCAATCAAATGAAAACAAAGTGAAAGGCCATCATTTTCCTTGCATTGCATGCAGTTTAATCTTGAAGTGGAACTGGCATTAATCACCAACCACGTATGGCTTCAAGCACAAACGCGTCATTCGGCTTAGGATAAATGACAAATGTTTAAGTACGAAGATTCAGTGGACATTTTAACAGATTGTACGAGACTTTCTCCCTAAGAAACGTGGTTGTATATGACATCTTCATTTAGTTATTGAGGAATGTTGCTATACGGATTTTTTGGTTTGCATGGCAACGCAAACATGTAAATCATTGATGAAATTTTAATTTGCTAAAATAGCTTTCTCGTGCAAGATTTTGTATAAAAAGTTGGTTGTTATTAATTTATTTTTTCTTTAATTCACTGGATTGGCATTGATTTGTCTTTAAAATGATTTGTTTTTGGTTTTTAAAATATTATAAAGTTTTTATCCTACATCTAGGGAGCCTTGACAAAAGGCATACAGGTATGTGATATTTTCTTAATAATTAACCGGAAATACTTGTGTCCTTACTTAGTTTTAACAAAAAGATTACAAAACCAGCGCACTGGACGAGAGCCTTTACAAAAGGAATCCAAAAAAGACTTAAGTAGTCACAAATATTATCGCTTTATCATGAGCATTTTATGTACAATAATAGTAACTCTTTTCATGACTTAATTATTCCAAGGTACTAAAGTACTTACGTAATTATACGCCTGAATCACAATTTAATTACTTTACAATAATGACTTGACTATATTCTTTATACAATAGCACTAGACATTCCGCATGTAGATTGCAACACGCCAAATCAAAAGTTTTTTACTGTACAAAAAAAGACCTCGTAAGGTTGAGAAGGTAACAGAATATACTGTTCCGATACTGTAAGGCTATGACGTCTCTTTTCTCAATCTTCCATTTGTTAGGTCAATTAAGACGACAACGTGAACACAGTCTGTGGGTCACGTTAACAGTCTTTCTCATTTGTATACCTTCCATAAGGGAATTACATAACACCAGTATGAGTGGAACGCTCTGGACGCTACCGAAACGGACTGCGCTGGGCGAATTGCGATTGCGTTACGAATGGAAGTTTAAAGTATTTAGACCTATGTAAGTATGTTTGAGAGAGATCAGGAACAAACCAAAACCCTTCTGCCAAGACAATCTCAAACTGGAAGTTAAAACTTGACTGACTGACGTCACAACGAGTGTAAAAAAAGGACATGTACAGTCTAAATGTAGTACAAGACAAGACTACGTCATCATGCCACAGCCTCTAATTTAATCCAAACTAAACGGTTGCATCTCAGCAAAAAAGGACTCATCGGGATCTACTCTTGCTGCCAGGGCTGCGTCAGAGGTGGAGGGGACTTGGACAGGTTCTAAGGGATCGGTGTTGTCTTCATCCCCGGTGCCTGTTCCAGAGTCCGTAACGCTGAAACGGGACCCCGCGGCGCTTCCATTGGTGAGGTCGTTGAGATCCATATGGGTCTCGTCGATCTCATATTCCGGCAAGGGAACGGGACCTGCTAGCCCAACGCGGAATACAAACCCTAATTCTAAGTTGATTGGATCAAAGTAGTGGTAACCTGGCTCTTCATCTCCCTCTTGTAGTTCGAGATCATCATGATCAGGAGGAAAAAAATTGGCCTCCTCATTAACTACAATGTCTACGACATTATTCTCCTCCATGACCCCCTCGTCCCCAATACCGTAGTCTATTGGGAAGTCCCCCTCGGCTTCAACGTCCATTGGAATGACCCTCTCGCCTTCAGCCTCGACGTGATCACTGAATAGAAAAGAGACAAGTCACAACAAAGCCCATGCGTACGATATAATTATTGAACATACTGCGGAGGGGAAGGGGGTGGGAGCACTGGAACTTCTTCACCACCATCTTGTGGTACTTGTCCATGCCAGTCGCCCCTGTTACAATATAAATATATTTTGTGACAGAAAGTTGCAATATAAATATACCGACACAAATGCACGTGTTATCTTTTAAGATAACTATCGCTCTTCCAAATTTCAATTTTGTCGACACGACTCCTCCTACACCACTTGACCAATTTGGCACATAACTCCTTGAGGTATTGAAGTTATGCATGAAGTTTTTAGACTGCAAAAATATTACGTGGTTCCGGAGAAAGCCGCATTTATGTCTCGAAAGCAACTTAGGTTTTATTTCAATACGGATTTCTCCGGGACCACGTAATATTTTTGCAGTCTGAAAACTTCATGCATAACTTCAATACCTCAAGCACCTATGCTCCAAATTCCAACTATATTGGTTGAGTGGTGTAGGAGGAGTCGTGTCGACAAAAATGAAATTTAGATTATTTAGTAATTCAGGCACTCTGACTAAAAAGTTACTCACGCTCCATTTCCAATATCATCGGAATCGTGAGGAGCAGCCATATGCGGAGGTTCGGATATGATGCAGTATGGAGGAGCACTTTTCCTCAGTGGAGCCTTATTGACAAGGGTTGTCGCAACGGCATTCTCGTTCGTCGGAGGCTGCTGCCCGTACTCCTCCAAAGGTTCCCCACTAATTTCTCCATCATGAGGAAGCAGAGGGGCACTTGGAGTGTTATTGATGGCCCCCCCATTTTCCACATGGGCAGACCTCGGCCGTTTGTCTAGAGTAGACCAATAAATAGGTCACAAACATGCAAGAAATTACGTCACTCCTTACATCTTTTGTACAGCTTCAAGCTCAGGAACACCAAACCGGCCAAGATGAGCGAAACGACTACGATCCCCAGCACGATGAGACCGTTGGTGGTTCTCTCTTCGCCCCGGTCAACAGTCTCTCGGGCTCGTGTATGCTGCCCTAACAATTGCATGAAATGGAAACAATTGCCACTTTCTCAAATCTCAATCAATTGTTTACGTTCTTTTTCACTTACCATGCAAATCAGGATCGTCCGTGCACATGCCCCC
>JAQIWU010002089.1:0-13462 GCA_034696445.1 Isotomiella minor
TTGCAACAACATATGAACAGTGCATATGCGCCAAGTTTTCTCCTGACGGTTTACTTATTGTGGGGGGAACTCAGCAAGGCTGTATTGTTTGGTGTAGTACGAACAACTTGAATGCCCCAGCGAACCACATAAGTTTGCCGACGGTTCCCTCACTGATTCCTTCAATCATCTGATTTCTTGATACAGATAAGAGTTTCGAAAAGGAGATTTCGATTTCGAATTGATTATTATTCCATAATAGACACGATAGGGTTTGGTTTATTGTTTGTCACAATGTGGTGAATAAGTTAAAATAAGTCAACGGCACTAGTTATAATAGTTAAATAACGCATACAAGCGCTATATGGAGTTATAAATCAATGTGACCCACCGTTCAATGTTAACTTCCAACTAACGTCATATAGAAATGTTAGTTTGATTAT
This sequence comes from Isotomiella minor, assembly GCA_034696445.1. Lineage (NCBI taxonomy): Eukaryota > Metazoa > Arthropoda > Collembola > Entomobryomorpha > Isotomidae > Isotomiella > Isotomiella minor. The sequence goes on from JAQIWU010002089.1 coordinate 423, forward strand.
TTTAAGTATGCAAAATTTTATCCTTCTTTTGTACACTGTGTTTAAAAAATCTTCTGCTGCTCGCTAAGTATGCAGCACTATTATTACTCTTATAAATTGAAAATTGCACATGTAAGTTTCTCTGAACTCTGTAATAAATATCTCTGATGATAACCTCAAAAGAGGATCGAGTTTTTTGCAGCAGGGTCTTGCAGTATGCGTCATAAATGCTTGTCAACTAGATTACATTACCACTATAGACAACAGTAGTAAGTAACAGTAAATAATAATCAATTTGGTAGAGCTGAACTTCACATCCAGAAGCGACACACTGCTAGATCTAGCAAATTAATGAAGCTGGTGTTGCTTGCTAGGTTCACGTTCACACTTTAAACCGAGATTTCATAATTCGTATCATATATACTAGAACGATCAGATACATCATTCATATGTGCGTGTCCTGTCCCCTTCGGTGTCCCTGATGGGCTACTTCGATTGTTTGAGGCTACATTGGACATTTCTAACGAATCAGTCATTTCTAACGCTCGAACAAAGCTCATCGGCCGTCTAGAAATTGGACTCGGTCTGATTCCATCTAAAATGCAATGAAATGCTGTATTAGTCAAACGTTGGTTGATGGCATACAAGAAGAGGTTACCTGGAGTGGTATACTTTTGGCCGGGATTGTACCCCGTTCCACCAGGGTGAATGTACATTCGATTGTTACTGTTTCCATTATTCATTAGGCTGTGCTGAATGGGACTGGTGGGATTTGAGTGAAAATAGTTGCCTGCATTAGCAGTGGTGGGTGAATTTTCTTTCCACATGTACACCCCTCTTTGTGGAGAACTTGCCAGCTCCCGAATTGGTCCACCAACCTGTTGCTGTTCGTGAGATAACATGTACTGTCTATCATACATTAATTCTCCTTCAGATAGAATTCGTCTTTGCTCTCCATTGGGGGTATTATATGAGTCATAATAGGCAGGGATGTGATGAGATCTTGGGTACTGTATCGGACCACCAGGGTGTTGCGACAAGCCTATAAATTCCGGTCTGCCGCCACTGTTCTGGGTGGGCGTTGGTGGATTGGACCGTTGTGTGATTGGACTGGAAGTGGAAGCTGCGAAAGGAGTTGGGATTCCTCCGATGGCTCGTATTTTTTGATGGATTGCAGTAGGGCTCCCCATGTTTCCATTACCCAAAACCAAATCTCCGCCAGGAGACGATACGGAATCGGGTGTATGGCTCCTTGATCGTCCGACCCCTTCGGGACCCCTGCAAATGTAGCCCCTTAGATTTAGTTTCGAAATATTCCAAGTCTGATGGTGAATTCCATTTTGGAATAGCACAGCTATAGAGTCGGTCAAGTGTGTTCTTGTTATTTTATATAAAGACAGATTTTGGCAAGAAACATCCATAGAGGGAAATTTTCAAGCAGCTATCAGTATAGATATAGGGTTAGCAGACGGTATATTCAAGGTAAAATGACCGTGCAAGCGTGGCTAAAGCAGTATTACCCCGGAAAATATCTCCTCGTTGGTCATTCATTACATTTCGAAAAGTGTTGACACGACACAAGAAATGGTTCGCAGTATTATGTCAAGCAGTTTTGTAAGTGATGCGCACACACTCTGTGGAGATTATTAACGGTGGAGTGTTTACTAGGGATAACTTCCCATACATCAGAGGACAGGGATTAAGCTAGGCACAGGTTGACAGGTTTCACTTATTTTTGACAAATCGTTAGCGTGACTAGCGTTACACACACGAAATTGATAGTTATCAAGCAACAGGTAGGTGTGAGTAGGAGGAAGAAAAGTATAGGGTAGAAGGTAAAAAAGCATGATTATGTTATTCATTCGATGTATGTGTCGACAGTCGATTGTTACGGTTATACCTCTGACGATTGGGATGAGGAGATCCATTAAAGAAGCCTCGATAGTGGCGAATTTGCCCCACTCCATGACTCACATTGACGTTCACAGGCTCCATATCCTCTTGAGTGGGAGGGAGGAAAAAATTGTTCTTAGATCCATGTCTTTGAATTGGTGGGGTAGGTTCGCAATCCATCTGAATAATTAAAGGAAAGTGTTTAATGAAACCATACCGAATGAGCATCCCGTCTTACCTGGCAATCCATAGATAGTGATTGTGAGGCTTGTAGCCCTAAGTCGTGATCTGACATATCTCTACTTGAAACGGAGGCAGGCATCATCTAGAGACACATGTAAATCCCAATGAGTTCAAAATACTAGAATGGGAAAACATGAAACTTCTAATGAAGCAAAACAGAAATATCAAATCATCATCAAACACTATTGCAACAGAAAAAACTATAATGTCAAATGTCAGCATGCAAAGAGGATATCTTCGCTCTTTCACATTCTCCCAACCTTAAAGCAGCTCAAAATGGTTATTATGTGCAATAGTCACTTATCTCCTTCAGTTAAATTTTATCCAGGTTAGAACGAAAGAGATAAGGAAGAAGAGAGCCCCAAGTAGACAATGTTGTTAAAAGTTTCATGTTATGTTGGTGTTGTTGTAAGTGACTTCCTTACCTGTCGATAATTTCTGGGAGAATGCAGGGAGGGAAGGTTTCCTGACAGGGATTTCTGAGAATAGTTTCCATTATCGACGTACACGTTTACCTGCTGGTTACCAGGACTCATTGGATTCTGAACCATCGCACCATCCCCGCCACCTGACTTTTTCTTTGAGGGAACATATCTCATAAGGACGGCAGCATCTGCCAGTCGCTTCGCTCGATCAAGTCTACGTATTCAAATAAATCAAACATACATTTGAAGAATGACCACGACCACAGTTGAAAGTACCGAGAGACAACGTTTGAAAATAATTGACTGCGAAGGTACTTACGATGGGTAATGAGGTCCACACAAGGTGAACCAACAATTTAAACAGCAACCTCTTGAGAAAGGATTGTAGCCGCCTCTATATTTCCCCGTAACTTGCTCATTTGTTGTACGACCGCGTGAAACGAGGATTATGTGGAAACCGGTCAAACCCAAGATGGGAATGAAAAGCACAGCAATCACTACCATTATCGAAATTCTACAGACAATTCCAAACAAATTTAGCATCAGTTATGAGCTAATATAATTTAAGTCCTGGTCACACTTACGAAACAACTGATGAGGCTTCCGACATTTGTTCCATGTGTTGGTACATGTAGGCAAAGCACAGTCCAAAAATGGCAACCATGTGTATAGATAATGACACCAGGAACATGAAAAAGTATCGATAGTTGCGCCTCCCAATGCAGTTATTTACCCAGGGGCAGTGGTGATCAAATGTCTGCAAGCAAAGCAGTCAGTCAGATAGATAAGCTTTGTACATGAAATAATATAATGGGCTTACTTCTATACAGTTGTTGCAGACACTACAGTGAGAGCATCTTGGCGGACGGTAGAATTGACAAGTAACGCACCATTTCATTCGAACTGTGATCCCGTGTACCTCCACAGTTTTGTACAATGGAGCACGGAGATCATCGTTGTCATCTTCCCCTCTGTTTGCTATAAAAAAACGAAATGATCCATTTGTCACCAGATCCCACAGACTTGTCATTCATGCATCTATCTCACCCTTTGGAATAATTCCAGGGTCCATAAAGGTAGCGAGAGTAAAATTGGCCACAACCACAACCGTCACAATTCCTTCTCCAATGGGTATCCATATCGAATAATTTGAAACGTACCACCGAGTCCTACACCAAAAATTAAATTACGTAGTTTTCAGCAATTCCAAGCAGCATCAATCACCATATCAACTTACAGGAAGACAAAAAACAGGGTCGTTGTAGAGATTAATAGCAGCCAAGCCACAGTCGCAGGCAGGTAGCGTTTGATTTCCTTGCACTTTGACATTTAGTCAGTCAATCGTCCAAAGTGGCAAATGGGCTGGATTTCATCTGGCTTCACTGCTATCTTAGTCGATGATCAGTCTTGATCAGAGACTGGCTTCATCCATCCAAATATTTACACAATTAAACATGCACTATCTTAATCACTCTTTTAATAAATCTAAGTGAGCACTATTCTTCCAGAACGAGACAAAGTCAAGGTGTGGTTTGTTTTATGGGTGGGTGGGACACTTGGTTGAGTCCAGTACAAAAAATGATTGATATCAGGTAGCTAATAGTTGCTTCGTTCGTGTCGTCGTCGTCGTCGATGTAAAGAGAGTGTAGAAAAGTGATGTGATGAGTTGTCTTAGCAAGTAATAATGAAGGACTTCCGACGATTTGATTTCACAGAGTCAACATATTATCATGAGTGCTGGTCGTCATGACAAAGTAAAGTCCCTCCAGTCATTCATGTGTCGTCTATCATCACACTCTTCCTCTCCCTCCTGGTCGGTTTCCTCAAGCACATACTTTCTCCGTCAAGGCCAAGTTTCTTCTTTTAAAAAAAACCTGCAAATAAGAAAAATACACAATAATAATTTCCCACTCGTTGACATGACTTGTTTCTTTTACCAATCACAAATCAAATGATGAATCGACGCTCTTTAAATGAGCTAATCATCCAGGTCTTCTTTTTTTAATTGGAGTCGATACTTTGAAGAAGAGAAAAAATCACGGGATCAAATCAACCTCACATCGGCCCCTGTGGTGACCGTGAAAATTGTATGTGGAAGAATAGAAATGTTGACAATTAATTAATTAGTCCAATTTAGTAATAATGACGAGAGTGGAGGGTGGATTTTCCTTGATGAGTCAATCTTAATTAGTACACTTGATGAAAAGAAATAATTCTTTATGATCAGATCACATAATTTCACCACAACAACCAACCATGATGATCAATCATCAATGTTTAATCAGTGGTGAGGTTTTAACTTTTGCCACACTGCTGTGCATTTTTTTTTCATTATAAAGAGGCAGGCACACACAGGTTTCAGGTTGGGCTTGTCTGGGAGAATATGCGACAGTCTGGTCTGGCCCAAAGCCCACACTCAACTCTTGTTTTTCCATCTCGTTCTGCTCGCTCCCCTCAAAAGAAATGAAATAGAAAAGCTTATTAGTCCTCTCTCCTCTCATTTACTACCCATGCCATGCCAACCATAACCACCACTACCACAATCCACGGGAGAAAGGCATCATGATGTCGATGGGAGTCAAGTGAAAGCAAGGGGAAAAGTAAGCCCATGTGGCTTTGACCAAAAAAGAAAGAAAAGAAAGCTCAGTGATTTCATAGAGAGACGCTCTGGACGATCAATCAATCAGTCATCTAATAATAATACTTAATCAACAACATAAGGCTGTTGCTTTTGCTTTGGCATAAGGGTAATTAGTTTGTAGTAGCATGGGGCATTATGATTTCTTCAGTCCAGGAGAAAAGGCGTGTGTATGGTAGGTGAAAGTCCGAGTCCCACACCCTTCCATGTTTGTATGTTTGCATGTGGATAGATATGTGCTAAATATGGGTTGAGAGCACGGAAAAAAGTTATTATGCATAGTCATTATGGGATTTGCAAAGTGGCTTTGGCTCCGACTCCTGCACAAAGCCCGCTTATTAGACTCAGTTTGGTTTGAATGCTTCTGGGAATGTATGAAATGAAAGGAAGAAAGAAAGGATGAATGGATGGATGAATGAATGGGTTGAAATGAAGTGAGAGAATCTAATCGGTTCAGTTCTCAAACCCTGGTCTCTCCTTTCTTTCTTTCTCTCTCCGCCTTTCTCCGACGATGATACCACCCACACCCCCATCACACACACACTCTTTCCCAACCATCATCAACACATACATTTGTTCTAGCTCCTTGGGAGAGAAACCAGGCATGTAATATTGGCCATAACCACACTGGCTTCATTCCCACACCAGACACAAAACCTCCTTCTCCGAAAACATCCCGGAAGCAGGTCCATATTATTATTTCATGCACGCACAAAAGAAAGAACAGAGAGAGAGAGAGAGAGATGTTGGGTTTGGTATTTGTTTGTACACACACAAGACCACGACAAGTTTAAGTTCCTCCTATGTTTCTGGTTTGACTCAAAGGAAGAGATGAACAAAGTAAAGTAACTTCATTATTAGCTCAAGATTTGATTGATCAAGAAAGGAATGTCACGTCGGTACTAAAAATCCAAGGTTCAAAAATTCCTTAAAAGGGTTACAAAAGAAAGTCTCATTCTTCCTCCTATTAACACATTACATATTATGCCCTATATCTCGAAATGCACATTCACTCTGGAAAAGTCAAAGTAAAGCCAAGTGTCACCCTGCCCCATGCAGCACTAACCAAGTCTGGATTGTTGTCATGCCACGATTTGATTTGTAATGTAATGTGGATGATGATGAGACAAGACAATGGCATGACGACGATTTCACAAAAAAAGTATCATTAACTTTAAGTAAGATTATGTGTTACGACAATGTCACCCAGTGTGATTTTGACCATCCTATATTGTAGGACTAGAAAGAAGCAAGGGCTTTACATTTCATACCATCTATAGGCATTGTCACAGGTGCTTTTGACTTTGTCCTCGTTTGGAACAAAGGGTGTTCTGGTGCGAGATGAAGGGCTTTGTAATCTTGATCGAGTGAAAGCAGACAAGGAATTTAAGCTTTCTTTGTCTTTGTCTCAACGAGAGGGGAAGATGAGACTGAACTTGTTTGAGCCAAGCGTACCGCCAGCAGAGCTCAATTTTCACATCCTCTGCTCGATTGGAATTCGAGACACTTTCTCCATAACAAAAGAAAATCAACAATCGAGGATAATTATTTCTAGTTGGAAATCAAACTTGGGACAGGGGTTCTGATAAAATAATCCGCTACTGAAGATGGCAGCGAAACTGTGCAAGCTAGTCTTTCATCAAAAGTCACAACAGAAGGCGTACTCAGGTCAGCAGGGTTCTCGTATCAACACGTGGATTATTTTTGTTAAAATAAATGACATTTCTGCAGGAGAGGAGTTGGTCCTGTGTGCCCGAGAGTTCCCTACAATTAAGGAAGGGGACATTTTGGAAATCCACGTTCCAGACGACTCAGAGCTTTCATTTGTCTTCAAAATCAGCAAAACAGCCCTCCGGGAAGACTTCACTGTCAAAGGTTGCATTGCTATAGTGATACACTTGAGGCTGAATTTGATAATGTTTTGGTTTTATAGACACGATTAGTATAGACCAAACCATTGCCACGGCATTCCAACTGAAGACGTCCCTTGATGTGATACTCTCCATTGTGGACCCTTCCTTGGTGGAGTTGGACTCTATAGAACTAACCTTCAAAGACCAGTATTTAGGACGCAGTGAAATGTGGAGGTTGAAAACTGAATTGGAGGGTAGTTGTGTCTACACTGGTAAGAAACTTGAGTTCTGCTCTGGGACGATTAGATGCCAAGTGCATGAGATTTGGACTGCTGGAGCCATTGTTACTTCGGGGATGGTCACAGATAATACGAAGGTAGTTCAAGGATGATAAAAGCTTTTGGGTGCAACCTTTTAGCAAGTTACATGATGTCCTTTTCGGTTTCTAGATTGTGTACCGGTCGTCGACATCAATGGTTTACTTGTTTATACAGATGAGTTCAGAAATGTGGGAATTTGATATTTATGGAGACTTGTATTTTGAAAAGGCTGTCAACGGGTTTCTCTCCGAACTGTTTGCAAAATGGAAGGTAATACAAAAATGGAAGTGGAGTTCATGTTGTTAAATCTGTAATTATTTGATCAGAAAAACGGAAGCACGCACGAAGTCACGATTGTCCTGTTTTCACGTGTTTTTTACCACATTGCTTCTTGCGACCATCTTCCACAGGCAATGAAGGAGTGTGTTTTGGCGGACTACCAAGGGAGATTTTACGAAGACTTTTATCGGTACTCACAATCTATTTGTACAAGGAGCTGTAAGACGACTGAATTTTTATTGACCTTTTCAGTGTAGTAGTACAAAACGAAAAATATGAAGACTGGGGTAATACTCTAATTCACCTGCGACAGGTCTTCGTAGAATACCACGACTACTTGATCAATTTTCACAAATCCAAGTTTCCACATGTAAAATGTCCCAAAGCCTTCGTTTCCTCTGCTGCGCAAGGCAACTTTCTTGAGGTGCTCAATATGTCCTTGAATGTTTTTGAGAAGGTACGTACGTAAAATATTATTGTTATGTTAATACTCTGAATTACTTTTTGATTTGCTGTTGAACAGCACTTTGTTGACCGAAGCTTTGAAAGAACTGGACAACTCTCCGTCGTCATAACTCCAGGTGTTGGAGTTTTTGAAGTGGACAGAGAATTGACAAACGTTACAATGCAAAGGATAATTGACAATGGGGTTGGCAGTGATCTCGTTTGTGTGGGTGAGCAGCCGCTTCATGCAGTTCCTTTGTTGAAGGTGAATATATTTTTTCGAGAAAGGATTGGAATTATTAAAGTCGTCGGTTTTGTTTTAGTTTCATAACAAAGCGACACATCACGAAGTAGATGACTACAGTATGCCGCATTGGATTAATTTAAGGTATGTGAAGGATTCGACGTATTGTATACTTATTGACGTTTAAGTATTTTGCAGTTTCTACTCCAAAAATAAGAGAGTGGGATATGCGACATTTATTCCCAGAATAAAGTTGCCCCCTCGAACTCCAGTTGCTCAATATGGCGATGTGTCGAACAGTCCTTATTGGAAGATCCCAAAGTGCTTCTCGATCTCCGCGATGCGATTTACCGATGAACCCACGTGGCCCAATTCTGTGTATGACTTTGAAAGTTATGATGATAACATCTTCAAATTATCCCAGACTCAGACATCCACGAAGCGGCGTGCCAGACAAATAAAGCGTTATAAGAATTATGTCGACGACGACGACTTTTCAAAGATGTTTCTACGACAAAACTCAGAACCTGAAATTCATGCATCGGACTTGTATTCCAGTAATTCATCTATAGTGACAGGAAGTTCAAGCCTCGTACTGTCACAGCCTTCTTCAGCCATTACAATCCCTTCGAAAGTTAGGTTTAAGGCAACTCAGAATGTTTACTCGTCCTCTTTTGGAGCTTTAAATATCGAACGTGAGTTCAGTCTATTATTTATAAAACTATGCTTTAATTACTATGTTTACTCGACATACAGCAACAACAACTCATGTGACTGGACAAAGAGCCGCTCATACTCCAATTAACGATAGATGGATAATGGATGATTCAATGTTCCAACGAAGTGATATGTCATCCCCCACACCAAGTAGTCATGGGGATTCACCAAAAGAGAAGGATGCAACCACCAAGTTTGCCGAATTTCGTCGCCCCTCGAGATCCCTCATCAATCCATTCGATCCTTCCCATGCAGTCATTAAGCTAACCTCGAATCGAAGAAGATGGACCCACATATTCCCAAGAGGACCATCAGGCGCTTTGATTCAACATCATCACTTTAATAGCAGTGGTTTAAAACGACTTGACATGGTGCCAGAAGGTGAAGCAACTCTTGGACATGACGCAGATGGTAACTCACGTTTAAGGAGAAATTAGATTTTTGCTTTAATGCCATCTTTTATTTTGCGTAGCACGAATGGCACAAACAAGACAAAGGGAGTCTCCAGATATTGCGTACAGCACTACCAAAAAAGTGACAAGGTTGTGGGGAGCTACAGGAGAACAGGAATGGACTCCAGCCCTAACAACGGGTGGGTAAAAATATTCGCTTATTATGAAGTGGCTTGCGCTAATTTAGAAACAACTTTTTGTAGGGGTGGATTGGAAGTCACTTACCATACCGGCATGCTTACCGCTAACGACGGACTACTTCCCAGATGAACGCAGTCTTCAAACTGATTATCTGTTTTCTGACTACAATCTTTTACCAGACGATGTGAACGCAGACTACTCTTCACAGCGAGCCATTGATAGAAAGCCATTAACAACAAAAGAAGTTTTCTATGAACTGGTGTCTCAGCGTCTGGCTCAGGGTTTCCAATGTGTGATTCGCCAGAAGGTAACAAAGTCATCTATGAAGCACAACTCAGCACTTTCGCGAGCAAAAAATGTGGAGGACAATGTGGAGGAGTACTTTCTCAGCATTGGAAGAATTTTTCATCGAATCACACTATCCTCTTCTACAATAACTGTTACTAGATACAGGCCACGGTAAGCAGTTTCTCTGTATTTATGTAAAACCGAGCATTACTAAAAATGAGTTTTGTTGTAGACATCCTTATCCAGCCATAAACGTACACTACAAGTTTCGGTTTTACGCACCAAATAACAACAACTTTGAAGTGTCGTATGCGGATTTTACCACGGAAAAGTTGGAAAATTATAATTGGAATTACCTTGACCACTATATTTGCACTCGGGGAGACAAGGATTTTGCGCTAACAGAGGTTAGTACAAAGGAAGGACTGGAGGGTTCAATTAGTATTTTGACTTTGTTTTGCAGAACTTGAAATATTGGAGGCTTAAAATGCTCATTCTTCCAACCAGTCAGGCAACTCCGAAGAAAATACTAGCTGACACCGAGAATGCCCCATGCAACATTTATGAGCCTTTTAAGCTAGAGGAGAAGAGATCTTCAATACAGGATTTTTTGAAGTTTATCGAGATTTGCATAAACAGAATCAGAAGACCCAATAACTCCATTCCAAAAAGCCACAGAGTATGTTAGACGTTGAACCCCATTTGTAAACTCGTAAACCATAACGATTCTGCTATTTTAATGTTTGTTGAACTAAACAGGGTCCAAGTGGAGGAAGCATAGGTAGCACCAGTTCAGGAACATTCCGAGAAAGAGTCAATAGTAACCAACTAACCGAACGACCCAGAATAAAGTTAGTTTTGCAATCAAATGCTTGAATGTCGTCATGCGTATTGTTATCTTTGGTTTTTTTGCAGATCCGGTTCTAAACTAATGGAGAAGCAAAGACATGAAAGCGCAGGTGGCCGAGTATCTCCTTTTGATGCTACATTTGGGCAAGATATAAAGGGAAATTACACTGGAAGCTCCGAGCCAATCTTGGAATTGGTACAAAGCGCAACGGCCCCGGTTTCTCGTCAAGGTTCTGGAGAAATCACTCCTATGCTACACCTCCAGTCAAATGCACCTTACATTGAAATTGTTACTGCAATGAAGACTCAATCTTTGGGACTTTCGTTTATAAAAAGTATGAACATCATCAGTGTTGTTGAAACTGTTTAAATTTACCTTCTTTTTACAGGCAGTGACCTGCCGGCGTGGACCTTCGTCAGTTATGATGCTATTATGTGGCTGCTAAACCACATGGAAGGAGTTGATTCTGATGTGGAAGCTGCCAACGTGTTAAATGTAGGTTTGGCTTATTCGTTATACACAAGAGGTGATTAGCTAAGTACCTTTCACCAATTATTCATCCAATTGCAGGGGATGTTGAACGCCGGTGTCATTTTGCATGCATCAGAAGGCAGTTATTCTTATCAGGTATACAAAATTACGAATATCATTGTTAAACATAGTTTAAGGACAGAAATTTTTAGGGACCTCGAGAACTGTTCGGAAAACAAAAGCACCCCGGTGATTCCAATCAAACTATTCTCAATGGCTTCTATCTGTATCATATTGTGGCCCGTGACGCAGAAGGTATAACAATTTTTAAAGCCCTTCATACATTGCTACAATTTTATTTGTTTGGTAGCATTACAAATGGAACCGCTTGTACCGCCATCCTTTAGCGATCCTACATTATTTAGCAACGAATGGATGGAAGTTGATGTTCCCTTTGGTAAAGACCTTGAGACGGATGCGGTACAAAATCTACTTGCATCACAAGAGCGAATAGACTATCCTCTGCATCTCCTAAAAGACGTTTATCTTGATGTGGATGTAAGTAAGAAAAGCGATCGACAGGAATGGGGGCATTTGCGCTACCAATCACTCTTCAAACCAGATGAAGCTTTTGAAATTACGGTCCACTGGATTCAAGCTACAGGAGCAATTGTTGCAGATTTGGTAATAAAAGTAGATACGACCTGTGGAAAGTAAATTGATTTTATTCTTTGTTGTTCCAATATTCTTAGGTACAAAGCTGGTCCAGAAAAGCTCAACAATGTAATTTGCAGTTAGTTCCTGCCCCCACTGATCCATTTGCGTTGCCTGTCTCTAGTAACTCTGACCCTCTACGTGGGCCAATATCAATCAAAGTAGATGTTGACCAGCTTCCTGATTTCCCTGACATTGAGCTTTCTTCAGGTATAATACCATTATTGATACACTTTGGTGGAGTACCTGCAAAACCTTTTTTGGGATAGAACAAAAAGAAGATTGGAAAATGGAACTACCTCCGGCTGGAATAATTATCTATTTCCAACATAAGGTTGCACTCGCGTTTGGCTTCCTGCTATGTTCCCATTACACTCCCTTGGCGCACTCGAACGTTAGTTCTAACACGCAGAAAGGAGGGGGTTTGCACTATGTACATTCCAGTGGGAATATGTTCCTTATGGTTCCTGCGTACCCTGTAGACGGAGAGGTATGATTGTGCTCATTTTGTGTGCGTACAGGAATGCTTATTTCCTAATTATGTTCGTGTAGATCAATTTTCTCTGGTCCTGGAACTATCTTGTTAGCAAACGGTGGAGAACCTCGTCAACTCCCGCACTAGGTGATGACGGGTTTATGTTCAAAGTGCTTCACGATTTCAAGAGTTTCTGTGCCAATGATGACAATCGTTTAGTGGAATTCTGGAGTATGACTTTCGACGCCTAGGTTTTAGGTTAGGTCCTCTTTGCTATTCTGACTATACCATGCATTCAATTATTGTAAGACTCAGAGTTGGATAGTTCCCTTTATTTTTTCATGTGACCCGTTCCGTGCAGCATGGCGTGCCATTGAATAAATAAATAAATGCTAGCACCCAACATAAAGTGACTTAAAATTAATTACATACAAGTTAAATTTTAATTAGCCGTGCATCGCATATAGACCAGATACATATGTATCTATTACAACGTAAGTAGATAGGCACTTATACAAAATTGAACGTTAAGACGCAAGTAGCTGCCCGGATGACTGGTACATTTATGATAAAGATAATAGTGAGAATTGGGAGCTGCGCTATTGTTACCTACT
>JAQIWU010002090.1:0-13461 GCA_034696445.1 Isotomiella minor
TATCTCCAATCTCCCTCAACAATATGAAATATTCTTAGCTCATTGGTAGATTCATAATCGGATGATGTACCTCTTCGTAGCAAGCGAAGCATGGAGGGACGCAAGAAGTATATAGCGTGTAATGAAACTGAGGAAATTCCGCAACAATGCCAGACTCCGCAGGTGGAAATGTAGGTTGCGTCAAATCCGTCTACAACAATGAGGATGGTGTGACATATTGCGTATAAAAACTTCTCCAGAGACCACACCGTTTTGTTATCCTATCCAGCATCATCGGACTCATGCACAACAATGGCACACAAAGAACTGGTCTCTGGGGGATGTACGACAATGACAGTTTTACAACAAGTGTGTCGCCAGTAATATTTTTTCAATCTTGGAATTTAATTTTTTGTAACAATTATTCTCCCTTCTGTACTTGATTGTTTTGAGTGGGTATGAAAGTCCTCCCATCTTGCATGCCTCTAAAATACGATGAGAATTACAAATATATATGTACTAGCCTGAACGATCTGGGGGCATACTAAGATTATTGCTCTCAAAAATGTCATTTCTAGAAATACTATTGTACCTGACCTTAGACTAAGAGTTTTGTCTTCCATCCTTTCTGTTCTTTGTCTCCTCATTTTGTGTTTCATTTCATGGAGAATGTTTATGGCAACACTGACTCGGAGTAGGCCCGATTCGGGATTCTTTTTTCCCACTTCCCGATTTTATATGTCGATCGATAAGATCAGCCTAGGTTTGTGTTGTTGGCACAAAAAATAGACATCGTTTCCTAGCTTTTGTTGCAAAGTGTAATTGTTTTGGTGTATTAGGCCCTTCAGTAAATGGACATGAACACTACATTAAACAATATACTCACTCACTCTTTTGAAAAGAGAAACAAGTGTGCAGTAATAATATCTGGTTAGGTTGTCAATGATAACAACGGCGGCTTTCCTCTCTCAAATACCATCTAGTCAAGTCTTAGTCTTCAAATAAGGAAATAAATAAATAATATAAATGTAGGTTTAGAGAGAAGTCATGCTTTCAAGGATCGGAGTTGATGCTGATAATGGGTCATCCGATGACGAGTCAATGATTAGTGTTCTTGATCCTACCACTCCCCCACTGGCCAACAACGACAACACGAATTGTTCAACTTCGTCCAGCGTGTCAGTCGACTGTGGGTGCAGGTGCCACGAGGACTTCCACAATAGTCAAAGACAATTGTACAAGGACAACAGGGGAGAATGTATTGTGTGCACGGTGTTATGTGTCTTAATTTTAATGTTGGCTGCTTTCTACGCAGCCATTTACTATCATCACGGGGCATGTGTGGCCCGGGAGTTGGGGTCAGTTTGGCCTGATGTCATTGACTCAGTGGTTGAACGAATAACAGGCTGGAAGTCTGTGCCTTGTACACCCGAGGACGCGTCTTCTGCGAGGAGGGAATTCTGTACACGAAAAGGTTACCTCGCTTTCAAAGAAGGCGATCAAAGCAGCAACCAGACACGCCCATGCGTGTGCTAATAAAAATCTTATAATCCATCCGAAGAAACTGCATCATGCAAAATGTTATAATGACTGGGGAAAGTGAAAATTGTTGTGTCAAGTGCTCCTGCCCTTTGCAAAAATTGGGACGAAGACGTACGGTACTTATGGTTTTCTTGGTCGCTGTACTCATGTATGGTTATTTTATTTTCAATCCCGCAATCGTACTCATGGTACTAGACCCTTGCCTGTCCAAGCAAGAAGGAAAGGCATGGGCAGTGGCATTCTTCAACGTGACTACAGGCCCCCGCTTGGAGTTTATTCTCTGTGAGGATTATTTGGATCCCAAGACGATTTGTGCAACATAAGTAAGTATTTCCATGTAGGAAGAAGATATGTAGAATAAATAGTATTATTCGTGTGACATCAATCCAAATCAATCAAGGATATGCAAATTTAGAGATAACGGTATACATGAGTAATTGTGCAGTGTTGGGGTCTTCGATTTCTTCTTCAGTATTTCTGTTCTTTATCTCTCTCTATCCCGGTGTAATTTCGTCGAAAATTTTTGAAACTTAGGGTTTCCGTGAGTTATAGGGTTTAGAAAAAATGCCACCCCGACCTCTACCAGCCCAACCCGGATTCGTTGCTAAAGTTTGCTACTGGACTCAAATCGTTGGAATTGTCGTTATCATACTATTTCTGGTGTATAATTGGCAGATATTGCGTTTTTTTATTTGCAAGCCGTTGACGTTGATATTTCTATTCATGGGAACGTCATCAGCCATACTGACATTCGAAATGGAAGGCATCCCAGCATGGGTCAGGAACCTGGCTAATCTCATCTTTGGGTTTTGCCAAACGCTGCTGGGAACAGCTATAACACTGGAAATAGTTCACGGTATGTACAAATGACGCTAACTATCTTCATTACAAATAACAAAAAAGATTATTCTTGTCTTTTTATATCTTTACAGAGGAAGGGGTAAACGACTAATTCATTTTGAACAGTAAATATCATATATATCGTCGCCTTTATCACGCAGTTTTGTTTTCCCTTTCAATGTCTAGTATAAAAATTTTACCAATCGATGTGTGGAGTCTATCACGAGAAAATTGCCGTGGCTTGGGTCAAACTCATCATCAACCTGGGTGCAGGGATGGGAGTTGTAAAAAGAAGACCAGACAATGAAGCAGAGACAGATTGGGTAAGTCATTTCATTAATTACACAACTCAAAATAATTATTAATATGGCCTTTTCTTCACTATTGCAGGTCATGAATGAATCATACTGGAAACTGGACCTCAGCAAACCCGCCCACTATAACCTGCAAGCCAATTGAGTTAAATTTATAGATAATTAGTGGTAATCTTATGTAGTCTAATCTAATAATAAGCCATACCTGATATACATGGACATACATCATTGTGGTTTTGATTCACACTTTTTATGCTCAGCAGATAGACCTTGTAATAGAATTCCCTAAATAATAACTGTAGAATAACTGAATGTCAAATCGAGGCATAAGAAGACGACAGCTTTGAAATGTTCTTGATTGAAATATACAAGTAATGAAAAAGTCATGAAATTCTGGCCAAGTAAAGCTGGACATATCGAACACCATTATAGCTTCAATTGGTTACAAATTATAGCATTGGAATTATAGCATGCGAGTGTGAAATAAAATTCTAATTGATTTTGGTTTCAACTCAACGGATTGCATATTGGTCTGACTCTTTTGGCACCCCCTCTTGTCTTGGTTCTGATTCTGTGATGTGCATTTTTTTATGGTCCAGCAGTGTACCGTTGGTGATTTTTGGGCCCTGTTCTGTGGCCCGGGGAAAATGAGACACATACATATACACGAAATAAAGGAAGGCAATACAATATAAAGTCAAATGTCAATGTCCCCTTTGCTTTTATTACCGCGTGAGAACGGCCCTTAAATGATGATAGATAATATAATGTGATATAATAATAAAATATACCCTTCAACAGGCTCGTTTGTATTCAGGGCAACCGAGGTTGATTGAAGGGGCCCGCTTGTCCTCAGGGATGTTGGGTGTGTCGACAGGGGGACACATTTCAGGGAAATCCCCACTCCCGTGATATGGACACAGTTTGGCGCAGCATTTGTCCTCCCCCTCGGCTGGCTTCCAGGTGAAGGAGGCTATCTTAAAGTTTGAGCTGTATTGGGAGGAACCACTAAAAGACACATGCTTCCCTTGGAAGTCGGGCTTTGACCACACGGTCATGGTTCCATTGGCCATTACCCCCCACCCTCCAATCAGCGAGCCCAGGGTGAGGAGAGAAAGGAGACTCAAGAAGGAAGGCATAGTTTAGGAGTCCTGCTTATGACGAGATCTGAAAGTAACGATTGTCTATATAATCTTTCGTTGGTGTGTTCGTTCATCATTCAATAGAAAAAATGCCTTACACGAACGCAATATCTTTATAGACTTGTCCCTGTGAGGTTACCAAAAGTTCTGTACGCGATCCCTGCGTCTCTACATGTATTTCGGAGTGACATTCAATTTGATAATAAACGACGAACAATGGGACATTTTCAAAACCAACATTCCACATTCAGCCGTAAAATAAAAAATCAGAAATAAATGTCATGTAAAATTATTGTTTCGCATGAATTTATGACGATACAAAGAAACTTTGGCATGCAATTAAGAGTCTCAAGTAGCCCCACTCCATTATAAGCTAAAGGTATACCTGATATGCATGGAAATATTAGTGTGGCTTGGATTCACATTTTTTGTGTTCAGCATAGACTTTGTAGAGAAAAGAATTCCCTCAACAATAACCGTAAAATAACTAAATGTCGAATCGAGGCGTAAGATGGTGAAACGTTTTTGATCGAAATATGTAAAGGAAAAGTCATAAAATTCTGGCCAAGTAGAGCTGGACATATCAAGAACACCATAATAGCCAAAGATGGATTTATTGATATTCATTACTAAGCTCACATTCGATTCGGTCTTTTAATTATTTCATTGGAATTAATTTTACTCCGACTTCTTAAGTTCATCCTTGGACGACACGCATTTGGCAACTGTGCGATTGAAGCTGTACAAGTAGCCCAGACTGACAAGCCGAAGGAGGCCACCGAACAGAACCTACAGAGGAGAAGTTATAGTCACTGTAGTGAACATCATTTCCGTAAATTGAATTTCCTTACTTGCAAGACAAGTCCGAAGACAGACGACATAGGGGCCATTCCAACAGTGACAATGGTGCTCAAATTACCATCTAAACCAGTACTGCAGAAAAAGTCTCCAGCCTAAAATAAATTCATTTGCATACATTACCAAATAAATATACTTTGTGGTTTGCTATTGCTACATAATATTCCTGTGCCCTTACTAACGTGTCCCTTAAGATATCGTCAGCCACTTTGTCTGCTGAGAACAAACCCCCAGACTCACTGATTAACTTGGTTTCCTTGGGTTTGAGTTTATTCTCTTCTGCTAGGCATGGAGTGTCTGTGTCTGGTGGAAATGCCACCATGACTCCTATCCCGTACGGTTTCACTTCCATTTGTAATGCTTCAGCAAACCCACGGACAGCAAATTTCGAGGCTCCATAAGCAGTGAAGCCATAAACCCCTACAAGGCCAGCGATCGATGAGACACAGACAATCTTCCCTTTCCGACGTGATTTCATCGACGGCAAAACACACCTCACAGGATAGACCGTCCCTAAATAGTTTATATCCATCAGACCCTATGGGTTAAAAACATAATTTAGTCATCAATATTTCCATGAGAGTACTTTGACTCACCTTAATGTGGTCGACTGGAATATCCTCCAATTTTGAAGGGTACGAATACCCTGCACAAGCCACAAGTATGTCTATTGGACTGAACTCAACTTCACAACGATGAAGGACCTTTTCCACATCTTCGTAGTTCGTCACGTCAACTATTTTTAGTAACAAAAGTGACACATGTTAGTTCAACGATCAATACTGCAAGGCAAGACTTGAATATTTTTCTTACGTTTAAAGTAATTTACACTTTGAGAAGAGGACTTGACATGATAGCGAATAGCTTTGCAGGCGTCTTCCAATTTCTTCAAGTCTCTTGCCAAGATGGTAACATTTGCCCCGCGCTGAACGGCTTTGCAGGCCAACTCCAGACCAATTCCACTTGACCCTCCGGTTATCTTCAAAACAAATATAGCATGTCAAACTTCAAGAATTTCTATTTTACAAAAAGTGTTTTTTTACCACAACATGTTCTCCATCCATTGCGGCACTTGATCTCTTTCTTCGACCCAACCAATCCTGAAGTATGAACCCAACGACCAAGGCAATTGGGACAGTCCAAATCAACTCCACAAGGCAGCAAAGCATGGTGGATTTGTATTAAAATTATTTATAGTTTCCAAAAATACAAGTATCCGATGGATGGATATTTTTGAGACCACAACAGGCTGGAGGAGTGACGGGAGAGAAACCGCTTCAACTTTCCAATACCATTCAAACTGGTTTCAATGTGAGACACTTTCATTCAATCAGACAAGTTGGAAACACCCTTGTGAAATTGCAATCAATGAAGGGGTTCATTGATGTTGTCGTTGTCTGAGTAATTACATGACACCAAGTCTTCAATAGACGTTGCTAATTTGATAAGATAAAACTGCGAGAGAAATAGCAGCGTTAGAGGGGTTGGGGCACTGTGCAACACGGACAATTCATCGGTTTGTCCTTTGTCTTTTTGTATGTGACAGTAATTATACAGACGTTGTCCTATAGGATTAATCTTCCAGCAAACAATAGCATTGACTGTAATAATGGTCCAATTAAAACTGTCCATGTAAGCATGGATGGATCAGTCTCATGCTTTTGGGCCATGGTCACTGCAACACACTTGCGAAAGATGAACCCATGGACACCACGCTCAGGGAGGGAGCGACTGTCTGGTTTCAAGTCCTGACGTGAAGCCGATTAGTATTGATAGCCAGAGAAATCGGGTCAATGCTATTCTCGTCATTCCTACTGAATTGACACCCGTCTATGCTCCCTCCCCGTCGTCATGAGGATCCCATCACTAGAATCCACAAGACACGATGTGGTCTGAGGAAGATGAAGGGTTGCTGCTCCGGAAGGTCGTGGATGAAGTGGGATGGTGATGATGACAGGAAGAATGATGGTCACTGTTCAAGACATCGTACTACGTTATCTGGATATTTTAATTGGATGAAGACCATTGTTGTACCAGCACCTTGCCAGTTTACCCACAAACTAAACTGGCTTCTCGAGTGCCCACAGCCAAGACACGCACATTGCCCTGGCCCAAACGTTGCAGATTGTGGAAAGCGAGTAGAACAATGGAGTTAGGTACGCCGCTAACCCGAAGACCTTCAATCGCTGCGAAGGGAGTGGGGGTATCGTTTCAATTTTATTGT
The DNA here is from genome assembly GCA_034696445.1 of Isotomiella minor. Classification (NCBI taxonomy): domain Eukaryota; kingdom Metazoa; phylum Arthropoda; class Collembola; order Entomobryomorpha; family Isotomidae; genus Isotomiella; species Isotomiella minor. Next base: position 6,900 of record JAQIWU010002090.1, read on the forward strand.
GTGTCGTCCCGAAGGACAACAGTTTCCGTGGAATTAGGTATAAACATTTAAAGCTGTTTATTGTTGAGTATGCAATAATGGACTTCGTTTCTGTAGGCATATCCATAGAATGGATCGCTGTAACAACGCCATTATCCGTAATCCGTACACCTTTGCTATTCTTGAAGCATTCTTGTCAAATTTAAATGATAATTCGAAATAAATAAATACTGTTTGTGAAACCAAGTTTTTATGTATTAGTTATTGCTTATTCATATGAAACTGCATTACTGCAAAGTGAAAGATTTCAGCATACTAATGATTGGGGCACTGTGACACCAGCATTTTTCTCGGTCCTTGCCCATTGTGGGTGTGTATGGTGGCACCCAATAGGTACAAAAGACTTTTATCTTTTCAGGAGTTCACATTGTTATGGGTTATCATCATCTTTGTTAGTCTCCTTTATCTCTTTCGACGGCGGTTGATAAGTGGTTTGCATTACTTGAATCTTCTTCATTCTTTCTCTGTACAATTCTTTTCTGTTGGTGAAGAAAGTAAAATGCAAAATGTGACAAATTTAATTATGAAAATTCCTTACAGTTCAGCAGCTATGTCCTCAAATTCTGGAATCGGGTAGTCCCTTTCGTCTCCACGGAATGGATTGTCTTTTAAATACTGAAGCGAAGCCAAATCTGGTAAAATTCCTGAAAAATAGAGCACGCGGTCCTTTCATATCATTTGTATCATTTTGTTGCACACTAACTCATACCTTTCGACACATAGTTTTTACGTTTTTGAATGACTTCATAGTCCGAGTCAGTAAATAGGTTGAAGATATCGTTCATAACGTACAGTTTCTTCCCTCGGATAAGTAATTCTTTGCGTCCCTCTGGAGCGTCGAGGTCGTGAGGTGAAGCGAACGGGTGACATCTGACAACCTTCCTCAAATACGACTGTCTCACTAAAAAATGAAAGTAAAATTACATCCTATAGAATCTAAGATTAGTCATAAAGACCCTTTTACTCTTACAAAGCGATGGATCCTCCGCACAAGTACGGTATTCTTCAATACTTTTAATGCCAATGATTTCCAAAAGATTAGTGCTCCCAAAGAGTTGAACCAATTGAAATGTTGTATCACCCATTTATTTGTGTCGGTAAGAATAACAAACTTTTGAACAAAATGGCAAGAACAGAACAAGTCTATAAAAGTTCACCATGTGTTTCGAACACACGAGGTTCAGGTTTTTTGGGGAGAATATTTTTAGAGTTCGAGTACGAGAATACAAACCAGCGTCTAACACATCGTTTCCCTATATAAAATTATTATACCTGGCTGTAAAACTCGTTAAGCTCTCTGAGAGTATTTCTGTTTGCTGTGTACGGAGTCCTACTTCACTATCAAAAGTCATTATTATCATTTCTTCCTTGGAACGAGTTGTCCCAATTCAGTCCCTCTTTTTGTAGCTGCCTCCACAGCAGAAATGACTGTGGATCGAACCCCTCCTTTCTCAAGTTCTGCAATGCCAGCAATTGTCGTCCCTCCAGGAGAGCAAACCATGTCCTTCATCGCCGCAGGATGGATTTTATTCCGGAGATACATTTCCCCAGCCGCCTTCATCACTTGAGCTGCAATTTCCATACTTATGACCCTCGGAATCCCCATTTTGACTGCACCATCCGAGAGGGCTTCCATTATGGGGAACATCTATGACAAAAGAGACAAAAGTTTGGTAAAGTGTATGGGGTCACATAATGTCTGTGTGGGGCTTACAAATCCAACTCCTGACCCAGACAGAGCACAATATGCATTGATTTGCGCATCCTGAACTTCATGGCAAAGACCAATGGGCATAAACATGCTTTCAATCACTCGCTTATCGTCTGAAATGCATCCGGAATGGCAGGTATACACTGGAAAGTAATTAGCAAATTAGCAATCATGTAACTGCTTTTGTTTCGTAGTATTTCATATGTACCTACGACACCACACGAAACTTGATGTCCAAGATTCGGCATAATTCGTATAAAACGACCCTCTGGTGCAAATTTCAGCGAAAAACAAAAGTCTTCCAAGGAGACCCCCGCCATCATGGATATGTGCAAAACCTTAGGTTTAGGAGTCTTTGAAATTGTGGCCAACACTACTGGAAACACTTGCGGCTTGACTGCCCAAAGCACTATGTTGGCACGTTCCAAAACCTGGTCTACGCAAAGAGCATTCGTATTCATTTTACCTTAAGTAAATAATTACTTACTTGGGTCCAAGGAAACTTCGCATCCCTCTGCTTTCCAAATGTCCAACGTTGCTTGCGTCTTTGCCGTGACAATTACATTGTTGGGGTTTACTATTCCTGCAAACCAAAGCCTACTTAATTTTTTGTCATACATGACATTTAATTAAACACCTTGCTTAAACAACGAGAACATGATGGCCTTGGACATGTTGCCCCCACCAATGAGGCCCAAAGTCTGACTGGGGAAAATGTGCGTTGCCATGGTGTCCTTTGGGGTTTCAAGCAATTTTTTGTAATTTAATTTTTATTTTATCCACTGGCATAATGTGTTCCACAGCTGTGAGCAGTGAGACTTTGACACCCAGACTCCGACTTTTCCATGCAGGCTCGATCCAAAAGAGGAGGGAGAAAGCCCAAGGAAATGAAAATGAACGGTTGTATTGCTTTTCATGCAAAATGATAAAAGTGAAAGTCTAGCTCTCACGCGAATGGTGGCTTGTGCTTTTAGCCATGCTTATTGGCATCTTTATTTAAAAAAGTTGTACTGATTTTGTAAAATACTCTTACGTAATACATTATCATCATCGTTGTTGGCCCCATCATCATGAGACAATAAGTCTTGGTCCTTCACTACCCTCGAATGGCATTGCTTACTTCACAAATAAATACAAGACATCATCCTCTTCTGGAATTCATTATGATTGTCCGGGACTCCAAAAACCACGACCCAAGCTTCTGTAAATATGTGGTTTGGACAAGAGAAACATCGGGACACCACTCCTTCGTCCAAGATCCGTTGCAAAGTGGAAGGAAGGAGAGGAGATGTTGATATTCGTGGTTGCGGTTGTGTGGGCGTTGGTGGTGGTGGTAATGACGAAGGGTCATTCATTCTCTCTTCCGAATCCAATCCATCAATTTCCATTGTAAATGAGGAGGGATTGTTGTAGGACGAGTGGTTGTCATCATATAGGGTAGCGACGGCGGAGGCAGATGAATATAATGACATATCTTTTGGGTTTGAACGTGATGAATATGTAAAATGTGGTTTCACTACTACTTCCACGCCGGGTGTTTGATGAACTGGTGAGGAAGGATATGGATAAGGAGGAGGCCTTTTATGATGAAGACTGTCCTTGTACACCACACGGAGACAGGCCTCTAACAATGATGAAGGCTGATTTGAGGTGGCATTGTGAATTTTAATAAGATCCTCATCAAAATATAGAACAAGGTCTTCGTCACCACATTTCACGCGGACAGAGGAGGAATTTGAAGTCAACACTCGTGTGCTGCTGCGGGGACTGTCGTGTTTTCCTCCTAAGGCATTATTACGATGTCCTTGAGGGCCTGGGCTAACCCGAAATCCACACCTACAAATCAGGCTTATCAAATCTGTGTCATTCCTTCAATATTGCCTATGATAATTACCCATAGCCTTCCACTCTTCCCCAAAAAGACTTAAGGAGCCAGTGAGGTACATATGAAAGATTTGAATTGCCATCAAATAGCAGTTGAATGTCATATGGTGATGTCTCTCCCTTTCGCACCCCGAACGGCATTGATGGAAGATAGAACAGGTCACATTTGCAAACAGACACGTATCGGAGGTGTGGAAGGTCTGCCACACACCGGGGCAAATGATTGATTGGGTTCCCGTCAACACAAAGCTCCTCCAGGCTCTGTAGACCTTGAACAATCTCCGAGGGTAAGGTAACAATTTGGTTGCCAGATAATTCCAAATGTTTTAAAGACGTGAGACCCCCAAGTTCTGAAAGTTAATATTCTCATCATGGCATGTTATGATTTTTGTACTTGAAGGTTAAGTGAAATGTTGATGTGTTTAGGTTAGGTACGTACCTTTGGGTAAAACGGTGAGACGGTTTTGTGTGAGGACCAAGTGTTTCAACTTCTTCATATTTCCAATACTGGAGGGCAACTTTTCCAACACATTTTGGCTCAGATTTAGAACGAGGAGTTCATTGAGTTGGTCGATTTCCATTGGTAGGGATGATATTTGGTTCCCAGTCAAATATAAATTTGTTAGGCTCCTCAGCTTTCCCATGTCCCTAGGCTGTAATCACCGGAAAATCACTTTACTTTCTCTTTCTCTCTATCCTCTCTTCTCTCAACACTATCTATGTATTCCAGAAAGTGAAAGTAGCACATGTCCCTCCGTCAGCATTAAATGAGGAGTTAGTAGCTGCGAAGATGAGACGATTCTCACTTAAATCATATCAATATGCTTTCAACGTATGAATCTAAAGCCTTTTCTGCAATAACTTTTCCAGAATTACTTAGTTAGGAAGGAACCTACGTAGGACTGTGAATGTTCTGCCTGTTCAACACTTACCAGCGTGGTCAAAGAATTTCTCTTCAAGTAAATCTCCTGGATGTGTTGCCCATTTTGTAAAAGTTCTTCAGGAACTTCTGTCAAGTTCCGATAGTTCCAGTGCAACATCACTCTGCCTTGTATGTCCGCGATGAGGGCTTTGTCTAGGTCTGAACAGAAAATAATTTGTTCTTGCTAAAAGCTAGGCGCATAAACAGTTTGACTGCTGCTTTGACTGACCTTCAAAGTTTTGTTATTGAGAATTGAGATTGCAACATAGTTTTAAGCTCGATCCCTATCGAAAAGAGTTGAGTGTTGAAATTGCTTACCATTTCCATTTGCATCTACCAATTCAGGGGTAGAATGAGATTGGCCAAGATTGAATCCATCTTCTTGTAGGGAGAAAATCGCATGCATAATAATGATATGATGATGTTTCAAAATTCGTCTGATATATTATGCATGAAGTGATGAATCTTCATACCATTGCTTCTTTTTTTGTATATAAAGTATAAAATATCACTAACTCACAAATGGAAAAAGGCAATGCTTTTTTTGTTTTGGTCTTTAGGAAACCCTAAAGGAGGAATATATTAGGTAGGTAGGTATGTTTTGTTTGTAGTGAGATGGCATACTCCAGATTTTGAAGCTGACAGTGAAAATGGTTCATGATCTATTGGGCATGATGCCAATTATTTCTGTAGTTCAGACATTGAGATGAGTCGTCGCCAGACTTGTGTTATGTCCTTGTTTCAAAGTTATGTCGCAAAGGTAATAATGACGGTATCATCATTGCATAATGCTCATTCAGTAGAAAAATATACAACTTTGCAATGTTAAGAGGGAACTTATTTGTATTCTTTTGGCTCGTACCTCTGCTTCGAATGATTTTATTTTACATGACGAAAGAAAGAGAGGGAATGTGGAGAGAAAAAACTTCTTGTGTGCTGAAAAGAAAGAAGAAAGTTGCCCCTTGTCTTGTTACTTTCACTTTACTTATGAAGAAGAAGAATATGAGGGGCGTCTCTTAACCTTTTCAATTCATTGTGTGAAAAAGACGACGTGGCTGAAAGAGAAGGAACATGGAAGATCCATAATAATTTTTTGTCTGCTGCTTGCTGCCCTGTAATCATAATCATGATTGAGTTGATGGGACAAAGTCGATCAGTTGAGTACAATACATGCATAGCATAATAGAACACGATGGGACCAAGTGATAAATATTCTGATATCGTGCCAGTGATGGGATGTATATTTCAATTGAGAAGAAAGTCATTTTCATCCACATCCTTCATTTCATCCGCTTCCATCCTCTCCTCCTCCTTCACTTCACCCTCTCGTTCTCGTCCTCTGCCTTTCCTTTCCTCCTTTCACATTATCACATCTTCATCATCATCATCCGCTTGCCCCACTTTATACTTTGCCGTTCTTACACACTTCTTACTCTCTCCTTATTGTTACACAACGGAACCAGGCTGCCTGGCTGAGAGAGAGTTCCACATCATCATCACAAATTCTCGAGACTTTCACTTTCACTTCCACCCTTCATCTTATGCCTTTTGCCTTTTATCGAATCAACGGTTACTCGAAAAAATTGAAGGCCCCATGTCCTCAACGTTTATCATTTTTTACGAAGCTATGCATTTTAACTTGTCTTGCCTATCTTGCAAAAAAAAATCCTGAAACATGGTGGTGTTGTAATGTAGGTAATACAAAATGTTGAGAGTTGAGAAATTGTGTGATGAGAAGATGTCAATGACATGGGCAGGACAGAGTGAAGAATGGTCTTGCTACACACATATTGTCCAGGAGAAAGGAGGTAAAAAAGAACACGACTTTACCTAGTGCACAATTTCTGCAAAATTGTCAGCAAATTCAATACATGTCAAATCATCCAGGGTGTCGCTTCTTTTGCACTTCTTTTATTTTGAGGATGGTTACAAAATCATTATATGCATCCAAACATTAGTAACCATAAATCTAGAGGCTACAATTTCTTAACTATGGGATTAAACTT
>JAQIWU010002091.1:0-13458 GCA_034696445.1 Isotomiella minor
CTAATGCATAATGAATAGGTCCTAGTCTTCTAATCTGCTTTTAGAACTGACGCAATGTGGTTTAGTTAACGATGCTGGATTCATCTCCACCCACCCACCATGACAGTATATAAGTAATATTAGAGAAACCATCAAGTTAAGTTCATTGTCTTGCATAATTTCATAGCGTATATACGCTTATCTGTACTATGCTTTCTCTCTTGCACTTTCTCTTTTTAGCTTATCCCTTCATTATTTATCCTAGTGTTTTACCATCTCACAGGAGAGGGGTCGTTATTTTAACGCTTTCCTTCAAATGTAGGTTATGAAGGGAAAAAGGAATGGATAGTCAGAATTACGCAACTTATATCCTTATCAGCATAAATAGAAGTACTGGGAAGTGTGACCAAAATTCTAAGTAGCTTTTATCGGCCAACGAAACAAGCATGATAACCCACTTACAGATGAAAAAGAAGAGAATGCAGAGGACAGGCTTCTCCTTGTGTGTATCCCTCGCTTGCCTGAAACGATTCGTTTTTAATACCACCCTATCGACTGTAACATCATGCACAATCACAATGATAACACACTTGAATGTTATGCAAAAACTATCACATGTTTAATTAAAACGATCGGCAATAAGCATGAAAATTGATGAAGAAACAGCCCACTAGAACGGAAATGACAATTTGTCAACATTAAAACCTTCAAATTCGCACTTATTCATACAATGCCGACTTCTTTGTTTCCATTATACTTTGTAAGAATGTCAAAACAAAAGACAAATTAATGAAATGAAAAGGAACTCCAAGCCACGGAGCGTATAAATGAAAGCAATTAAACTAAATTTAGAAGGAGAAAGTTGAATGGATGAGATTTGAAAGTGATGGGGTTTCTCCACTGTTTTGCTTGCAGGTTTTGCTACACTTTGTGTATGCAACACGAGAAGACATAACTTGCCTCTTTTTGCCAAGTGAATATTTTATGAACACTTCACGTGAGGGCATAGTTTTGGTCCATCATTTCAGGATGGAAAAGAAAAGAATTGTTATTACAGCATCTCAATTGCTTTGTTAATGTTTTCAAAAGACAATACCACCAAATAAAAGTGGTTATTGCTGGGCTAGACATCAAAAAGAAAATGTCCTGTCAAATCATATGAAACTAAACAAAATTAAAGGAAGAATGTGGATGTTGAGAGCGACAAACCGTCAGAACGGCGTTCCGTCAAGTCTGAAATTGGAAAAGACTGGAATGAATTTCACAAGGAAAGGACTGGGGTGAAAGTAAAATAAACTTGAAGCCGAAATGTCTTTTAAAAAGAGAAAGGAGCTTTGATGTTTCGTTTCATCTCCTCTTCTTAGTCTTACAAGGATAATATTTACATTCCACTTACAACTTGCTATGGTTTGTGTCATTCCCTGACATATCTTTCTTTGCTCATTTCAAAGATGAGTTAAATCAAAGAGGGAAGACTTTAAAAGTGACGTGTTGAAAGTCAAAATAATTCAAGTATGAAGATATAGTTTTGTTCACGCAGGCGGAAGGAGAAAAAATGCGACGTTTTTTTGTGCTGTTGAGAATTATGATTAGTTTCTTTCATAACATCACTGACGCAATAATAGTCTTATCTCTCAAAAGTTGTGATTTGCGACACTTGTTCAATCGAGGCCGTAAAGTATCGTTATTTTTACTTTCCCTAAGTAATGTTGATATGTCAATTACGAAAAGAGCTTTTAGCAGCCAAGCCACTTTCAAAGTAAGCCAACGACAAGAACCTAATTCAATGACAGCATCCACTGTCATAACTCATTTATTTAATCACATATAAGCTTTTACTTTGGGAAAAAGTTATCAACACACACATCAGGAAACAAAGTAGAAAGTGGGACAAGCATCACGAATATTGGAAAAATTGTGATAGACGCTTTCATTTTCATCCTACGTTATTGACAAAGGAGAAAGATTGAAAGCTAAGCTGAAAAATCTTTATCTACTTTAATGAAATAGTGTTCCCACATCCCCACATCAATCACTCTACTTTTAGCCTATTATTCTTTGGTGATGATGACTTTGCAGTTACATTTTTGTCCATATATAATCATTAAAGACATCAATCATTGTTGTAAATGGAAATGAAACAGTCTTTTATCAGACTTAAAGATCTTAGTAATAAAAGTTGTGTTGAAGAAACTTTCACTTTCATAAAGCATTTCACACAAAGCCTTAATATCTGCACAGAATTGGAGAAAGTATGCTTGTTACAATCATTCCTCTCTCCACCAAGGAGTTGCATTTCTTCAATGGTAAAGTTTAGTGGCGAAGTTAACGTTAATCCTCACAATTTTTGAACAAGATACCCCACTGCATATTATTCTCCTCTCTGAATGCTAAAATAGAACGCAAAGTGCTACATATTGCATGCAGATTGCATTTTCTGGTGATTTTGTGACTTCACATGGGAGCAATTCTATTCCCAAATGTGTAATATTGGCCCATATTTAAGTCCTCTTTTGCCGGCTTTTGCGGATGGCCTCTCGGCTTTTACAATAATTCCAAGGGAAAGGATTCCGTGCTAAGCTTTTTAGTGAAAACTGATGCCAAAGGCTCAGTTCGTGAATATAGATCAGCAAAGATGGAGATAGGAGAAAGTAGCGTATAACTTTGGTACTCACAAGTAAGATTTTTATCCGGCCGGATCCCTAATAGCAGGATTAGGTCATAGGATTGGACATAGTTGAGTCAGCTTATTGAAATGGACAGAATGGGAAGATTTAATGCATGAATCTGAATCTTGAGTCTACTCTTTAGATGAGCTGTATCCAGCCAGATTGTATACATTTTGCTAAAATTGGAAGGGAAGTCAGAAGTGATGGAAGTACAAAATGATGAATTGTGTGAAGAAAGAAGATTCAATACATAATCGTGATGGCCAAAGATTTGCTTGTTTGCCATGCTATATACCACATTATCCTTTCGATTTGTCTATCTTGACGAGCCATTTAAATGATGACACCTATCGTTCCACCAGGAAAGGGCTAATGGACATACACTTGTGATCCTTGTTGCCTAACAGGTCTACAGAAACAGAGATAACTACTGTGTGAGTGATAGTTGTTGGGAATGGGCGATTTCTTTCTTCTGATCTTTGCGATTTCCCTTCAACCCCTACACACATTGAAAGAGATATTGGATAAAAGCTGTAAATGGGCTTTTATTCAAACTGTAGGACATCAATTTTTATCAACGGTCGATAACGACCTGGTAGTTGTGTAGTATGTATACCGATGGCAGATGTAGTTCAGGGTCCGAATCGACGGCTTTTCCTATCTAAAAAAAATTGCCAAACCAAATACAAATGCTTCGTTGGCATCAGTTGCACATTGTCTCATAGAACACTGTCTCATATTGGCGAATGCATGCTAACGCTGACCCTTCATCGTCACCCGTGGACAAAAGAATTGCTCACATAATTTCTAAGGCACAAATTGGAGAAAGTATGAGGGAAATAATGACACATGTCTCATGGACCATTATCTTCGCAATCCTTATAGTTTGAACGTGACGTTCGACGTGACGCAACCCAGGGTGGGTTGATCAGTTGGTTCCCACAAGAATGTCGGGTTTTCTTTCCCTCTGAACTTTCTCCAGAGGTTCCCATTCAGGGTGATACGCGGTATTAAAATTTCTATAAAAGTATTGAAGCCAGGAGTCTAAAAAGAGGTCCTTTAGACATCTAAGGAAAATATAAATAACCCATTCAATGCGAGCACTTGACTGCTCAATCTTTCATAGTCCAACCCCCACTTTCTCCCTTTCACTACTTTGCTTTATGTGACTTTGTCAAAGTTTTTTTCCAAAACCAATGCTTGGCTAAATCCATCCTACTTGAGGAACTCGATCGCCTTGGCCAAGCCATGATCCATCCATCGTATCAAAATATGTCTGTTTATTGTTAAAACAATGTCAAAGCTCAATCGCCAGTTTCGGAATATAATTCACTTTGACACTTTGATTTTGTAGCAAACCATAGAACCAAGTCCCTTCATAAACTACACTCGAGCTTATCACTAAAAATAGCACACTAATATTAAACTGCATACAAAACTCTCCAAAGCTTGAAGTTGAGTGAGTAGGATGGATTGAGACTTGTGACGACAAAGGAACCCCCGAGTTTAAGGCCATTATTTCCCTGCCATACGATTTTTGATGAATGATCTTAATCCACCACTCTTCTTCAACAACCGAGTTTTACTTCAAATCTATACTCCATTCGACAACCATGGTGGGGACAACCCAAGGATAATTTATGGTGGGGTGTTGATGTCGGCAATTAATCAATTTCAGCGGCATGTAAAGTAACTAAACTTTTCTCCTGCTTTTTAATAAACTAAGCAATGAAACATGAAGTCCAGAAAGACAGCGATTCTTAAGAACCTAAAATTCCAAAAGGAACAAAAAAGGGGTCACTACTTTTCTGCCCTCCTCGTTCGCCAAATAATTAGCATTCTAAGTTGGACAAATGAGACAAAATCCTTTGCAGCAAATCCTTGTCATTTTCTAAAGACATTTTTCAAAGATGGCAAATGACTTACTTTCCATTGCAAAATGGTAATTATGATAATGCCCTTTCTCTCACAGTCAACACAACAATGAGTGATGAGAGGGATTGAGATACAAGAGGAGGATAGATAAGTGCCTTTATGTTTGCTTTATGCAGAAACGTCCAAAGTACTTTTCTTTCAAAAAGACTTCCCGATGGCTAATCTGCAATTACCGTCGTCACCACCATTTCACTCTTTCTGAAAGGAATTGGGTACAGAGAAAGTCATCGGATGGAATAAAAATATTTAGGGAAAGAACTACTTTCCTCTTTCTCTTTAAAACAAAAAGACTCTGCTTTCACCACGTAAAGAGGTTTCATCCACCACCATTACCAACTCTTCCCAAGATTTTATTGTTCTTTTCGAAGGGAAAAGGAAAAATTTGTAATTCTAAATTCCATTCCATTCCTCTATTTTTTTGGGGCCTTGCATATTTTTCTTTCTCTCCAATGGAGCAGTTAGATATTATCTTAGAGCCATTCGGGACTCGTGGGTTTTTTTGGGTAGAAGAGTTTCCAACTTTTCTTCACATCTTCCTCATTATCTCCGTCATTGCCACTACGAAATTAAATAAGTGCGGCTGCTCGGATTCCACAATCGTCTTTGTGAGGAGTCATTCTTTTCTTCATTCTTTAAATAAAAGTTTTGCGTTTGCATACAAAATTTGCGAAACGAAAAAAAAAGTGCTAACGAGTGGAATTGACTTTCACTTTTTTTGCATGAGAGCATCCTCTAATTCTCCCCTTTCTTCTTCTTTTTTTGCAGACATTTTGGGGACGTTGTGCGACGAGTTCCTGGAAAAGAATGTGAGTGCCATTGTGTACCTGACCAATTCAGAATTATTTGGAAGAAGTACAGCCGCCTCGCAATATTTTCTTCAGTTGGCTGGATATTTGGGAATCCCAGTAAGTGGACCAAGAGTGTTAGGTAACCATAAAAGTTGACCTCTTTTAATTGTCAGGTTATCGCCTGGAATGCAGATAATTCCGGTTTGCTCAGGGTAAGACCAAAAAATTAAACAGAATCCATGCTACAAAGGGTTTTAAATGTCTCTTCTTCGATATGAAATGTATGAATGAAGATAAAGCTTTTGCGTCATCATGACATGGCATGGGTAACTTATTCAAACAATTTCCATTTTAACGAGATTCTGGGTAACAAATCGATTCATACAGGCGTAACTTGTTAGGTTTAAAAATAGCAGACACATCAGTCAAATGTATATACATATGTAAATTGGGACTTTCTCCAATAGTCAATGACAGATCTCTACATTGATGTACCAACAATCTACGGACTGTTGTCCATTGAAGCTTGAATTTGCCTTTTGAGTTTGGGAAAAAGGGAGGAAAAATGGAAAGAGTGAAATGAAGTCAGGTCGAAGTAGATTTGTCCTTGCTTTCTACGATTCGAGAGAAAGTAAACTGAGGAAGCATTGTATTTGTGCCATACGTCATTTTGTCATTTATTTACAATTTCACTTTACTTTCACCAGTTTCTCTCTCAAGAGTCATTTCTCTTATCCACTCTCACAATTGACTGTAGCTGCCTTTCCACTTTCGTATTTGTGTGTCAGGGAAGGGATACTCTTCTAAAAAATAAGATAAATTGATTTGCACTATTCTGAAAATCATTTTCAGCTCACATTTTTCAAAACCCATTTATTATTTAATGCATCTAATGTATTGAAGACCTTTTCTGAAGTGTCCCGTTACTTCCATCTGTCCAACTTAAAGGGAAATCCGAGAAGTCTGACAGTTACTAATAAAATTAACTGATTACGTATTATTCGCTTTGGGAAAATCGTAGGCCTTACACACAATACACGTTAGGTAGTTCGTTTAGGCAAACTGAATAGAGGAGAGCCAATCGAATACAATAATAACTTTCCCCAAACTTTTGGGGAACTTTCACTTTTACGACGGTCTATATTTCATTTCATGTAGCAGATGTAGTACACGACCTGGGTCACATATTTATGTAACGTACATTAATTTTGTTTAGATAGCGAACTTTGTAAAGGACAGTCAATAATTTTTCTGGAAGCTTAATAACCGGCATCCGGTTGGAAATCATAAATCGCTAGAAATTATAGACAACAGCATATTTTCCCTTTTATAATAAACCTCGTTGATTTAAGATAGATTTTTACTTCACTTCTGAAAAGTATAGTAAAGAGGCTTATGTGCCCTGAATGGAAAAGAGGTGAAAGTTTTTTGATTACTTATTGAAAGGGGGTCTGTAATAAACTTTTTTTTCCTTGAAAGAAAGCAAGATTTCTTTTTTTTTCATGAAAGAGAAAGTGGACGAAATGCAATTCACCAAAAACGAAGCTACTAATAATAGAACTCTTTTGTTATCTCTCAATCAGGCTGACTTCTTGTCTTCTTTTTCCCTTTTATTCCGTCTGTGTGGAGGTCAGAGTTCTGTAGGAAGAGATTGGAGAAAGTTTGTATGGTATCGTATCACCTTGCTTATTCTGTATACTTCATTAGTATGTTTTAAAGAAAATCTACGCCCATAAAAGCCAGTGTGAACGTGAGTGTTTTTTAATTGTTGACTGTGCTAGAAGAATTTAGATTGATAGAAGGAGAAACCCTCGATATATCATCCATTCCATTGAAAGTCTTTGCATTCTTAATCTTTGAAAAGAAATACCTCCGCTTCAAATAACAAACATGGAAAAAGAGACAGACTTCTATTTGTCTTTCTTACAACCTGGCATATATAATTTGATGTCCCTTCCTCTCAAAGTCTTTGAAGAAATTGCAAAGACAGAAAAAAAGTAGAGAATTTGTTCTTCTGTGAGTCGTTCGTGTTCCAAAGTAAAAGTGGGCATAGACAAGGGAAACTTTAGTGCTTGAACGTGTAAGCATGCAGACACATAAGAAGGAAACTGTCACAATGGAGAGAGAGAAAGTTAAGGAAGTGTTTGACTACAACAGAATAAAGTTTTCGACAGACAAGTGTTTACTTGGTTTGACTTCTCTTCAATGCAATCAGGCGACTGACTCCATTTACTTTCTGTTCTTGCTAACTTGAAAGTGGGAAACAGTTACATACAAACAAATACAACAGCACACATTCATTCAGTCTTGCATATTGTGCGAAATTGCATCGTAGGATAGGTCACACCGAAAAGAATTAAGCTTTCGGCAGGCGTCAAATTCCAAGGTTTGCAGTTTGGGAGAAAGTAGGATGGATTGAATAAGGGAATTGGGTCCAAGTGTTCTTGGAATGTTTTTTCCTCTTCTTAATTTCTGTTTGGTTGGTGGGGTATGTCAGTTGATCCTCGGGCGAATACAAATAATACATACATACTTGGGGAAGCTGAGTGAATTGGGTTTTTGGGCGACAGGAAGGAAGACAAGGTTTTTAGTAGAGTCCCTCTTAACCAGGCCATAGTGACTTTCACTTTTGTGGTAGAAGAGTTTGATGAATGGAATTTCTTGTTGGGAAGGAAGGGTCATTCTGTCATCCGAGGGGATTATCCTTTTTCTATATATAAGCCAAAACACTAAGCCCTTCTCTACTTGTCATTCTCCCACTCTCTTTCTAGATCAATTCCAAAGTGTAGACCTTAGTTTCCTCACCGTGGTTTGACGCTGCTAGTTAAGTGAAGAGAGACAAAGGAGTGAAGTTGAAGTAAAGCTTAGTCAAGTCAAGTACCCATTTTTTGATTAAGTGGTCTAGTGTCCATTGGATGAGGCTATTTGTATGACAAAAGAGGCAGTTCCTCAAGTCAAGTATGGACTTTACTTTCACTTAACTCACAACATGACGCACACAAAAAAGGAGAGAAGATAAAGTTTTTTTGTTCCTTTACTTGAACATAATTGCATGTCACGTGTGTGTAGTTGAGGATAGCATGACTTTGTCTCCAGGAGAAAGTTACTTGAGTTAAAGATAAAGTCGTATCGAGGTGGTTAGCTAAGTGACGGGGTGAAAGTGAGGCCTTTGATGGTCTTTGAGTCAGCGTCTTCTTCCTTAAGAGAGAAGTAAGCAATACTTCTAGGGATTCCTATCCTCTCGTCTTTTCTTTTTTATGAGATTCAATTCATTCACTCACCCTGTTGAAAATAGATACTACAAGGGAAGTCCATAGGAGGCTTTTTTGTGTGTTAAGTTGGGAGAAAGTTAAATAAGTGGGAAGCAGGCAGCTATTATTGCATTGGGAGGATAGGTGACGTGCTACATGTGAAGCTCGCAGCATGCGGCGTATACTAGCTCAGGGTGAAAGTGAACCTCAGCTCGGCATGTGGTATGGTTTGGCTTGGCAATAGCCTATAAACTCAATAGGCATCCTGGTAGAAAGTAAGTAAGTAAGTGATACAGTAACAACGAAGATAGCTTTTCTTCTGCCCACAATAAATCCTTTCTCCAGTGTCAAACTTTCTCCCTTCTCTTTTTCTTGTATAAGTAATTTTCTCCTCTATGCTCCCTTCCATAGTGCATTTCGTTGGTGGGACACTATATTTTCTTTCTTGGACGGTGTTGGCTGGACTCTTTATTTAGATAATGGGAAGCTATTTCTGGAACGAACAACTCATTCACTTTTCCCCATCTCTCCAAGTACATCTCTACATTGGAGGCAGTCTCTTCTTCTTTATTCTTAGTCAGCAACACCACGCCAAACGCGGAGAGAGAAAGGCATTAATCCATGTGGGGGTACTATTCTTTCCCTTCCTCGTTTCTTTTTTTGCCTGACCTCATCCTCCTTTGAGCACCGGGGTGTTGAAATGGTGAAAGCGAATGGAGACCTTGTTTATTTCGGGGCGTGAATGATTTTTTCCCCAAAATTCACACATCTCTGCAATTTCCTGAACTTCATTGGAAGGGACTTCACAATGTCAGAATGTGAAGGAGATGGAAATGCTTTTGGGATTTAAGTCAAATCAAGTCAAATTCTTTTCCCGAAAAATGTGTGAGCGGATGCATAAAAGGTGTCCTCATTCTTTGTCGTCTCTATGTCATACATACTTATTTTGTGACTCTCTGTCCGAATCCCACACATGTCTGCAAACCTTTCCAGTCAGTCTGAGGGTTTTATTATTTCTGTTTGTAGTACCTATAGTTGTGGTGGTGAAAGTAAGAGGATTATTGTTTCACGAGATGATGAATAATGACGATACATGAAGGGCAGGCTTCTTTGCTGTGTGTGACAATATGACAGTAAGTACACACAGAATGACAGTGAAGGAAAGTGCCTCCCTTTTCTTCCTCATGGTAAACTTAAACGAGGTAAAAGGGACGTTTGAGTGGCATAATTCCTACCTGGTGAAAGTACGTGTCGTCGGGTCGAGGAAAGTGAAAGTAAAGATACGAAGGGAAAGTGATGTGTGTCTACCACACGACGTGTGTACTTACATGCACACAACAGATTGCATACCACGGTGGTGGTATGGTCTCGTCATCCTTCAACCTAGCAGATGTGTCCCTCGAGAGATTCCATCACTGACAAGATCCGACATATCCGAAAGGGCAGTTAGTTGCCTGCTTGTCAGTTTTAAAGGGATCCCTACTGACTATGGGCTGCACTATGTTGGTTTTTACTGTTTCAGGGAAAGTTTTTACATTACTTGATTTCATTTGTGCAAGCTGAGTTGGATATTTTTTGTTTTACAGCGTAAATAAAATGAAATATGTAATGGGTTCTAGACAAAGTTGTATGCCGAAGTAAAAAAGCATTGGATTTTGGTACCTGACTGAGACTTAAATGCTTTCTCCATTACAGAGGGCCTCTCAAGCGGAAATGATTGTTCAATTAGCTCCATCCATTAAACACCAAGCTTCTGCCATGCTATCGGTATGTACTTTTTTAAAAACCTTATGAATCCTTTATAAAACTGCACTTTCCCTCATAGATCCTAGCTCGGTACAACTGGCATCAATTCGCCATCGTGACGAGTCAAATCGCAGGACATGACGACTTTGTCCAAGCCGTGAGGGACCGCGTCCTCGAGAAGGAGATGAATTTCAAATTCATCATTTTGGCAACTGCCATGGTCCTCAGTGAGAAGGACTTGGCAAGTCTAGTCGGGAGTGAGATCCGCGTCCTCCTCCTGTACTGTTCGAGAGAGGAGGCGAAGACTATTTTACAAATTGCAAACAAACTAGGCCTCACCGGTGCCAATTACATTTGGGTTGTGACACAGAGTGTGATTGGGGACTCTTTAGATGCTCCTTTGGAATTTCCTGTGGGGATGTTGGGTAAGAAAATTTAACAGTTTCTAGACACAACTTTCTAATTTATTTCCTGGTAATACTGTCATCATACACTCATCGTCTACTTGTTAATAATCATAAGAGTCACAACAAAGGCTCCAACTCCCAACCCTGTCCGTGCCCATTGGAGCATGCTCCACTTTTTAATGAGACCTCGGATCCGGTCATCCTGTCCCCCTTTTGCCTCGTCCTTGATAGCCATGAGAGTGTTGTTTATGGGCATCATGAGGGCAAGGGTCCAGATGGGAACAATAGCGGTGAGGCCAGTGGTTAAGAGGAATCTCCAATCGTTGGTTATGTAGTAGCATCTGAAATAGACAAACTTCAATCCAAATAGGCCCAATAAGAATTTTAAAAGTTGCCAAACCGTATGCCAGCCAGAGTGGAAATTCCGATTGTGGACAATGCTATCTTGGCTCCGTTGGTGTACACCGTCTTCCATACTGGGAGTGGATCCGACGAGGCTAAGATTGAAGGGACACAAATGGAGGAAATTGACACTCCGATACCTGCAAACGTAGCCGTTGATAGGGCTAACAATGCGGACTCGTTAAGTTTAATATTGTAAGCAGCCATGATTTTAAGTTTTTAGTTTTTGGACTTCAAAATAATTTTATGTGGAGGAAGTGGAAATGAAATGATCGAGCAGAAACCGTGCCAGGTGCAGCTTTTGTCCTTGAATGAATGAAGCTTTTTCATGTGAAAAAAAGGAAGAGTTGTTATAAACCGGGTTGGGAATGAAGCCGAGGCCGAAAAGCCGAGGATATGCGAGTGTTATTATGGTCTATTATCTTGTATGATAGATTTCGTGCAGTCAGTGATGTAATAAGGTGTAATTATGTCTGGAGCAGGGGCAAAGATAATTGGTTAGTATATCACCTACAGAAAGAAATACGGTGGATTTATGTACCTGGAATATGTATTTTCATAGCCGGTTTTACAATGGAAAAATATCTAAAATTAGATTTTTCATCGATAAATGGCGTAGAAATTGATCAAGGAAGAATAACATTTGGCGAAAAATGACGCAATTTAACAGTATCTCATGTTGCCCCGAATCAACTTATTTAGCTTATGTACTGTGGCTTAGTTCCAGCAGACCAAACGCCTGTCATTGAACATGTATGTGTAATTTGCTGCTCTGTTTGGCAATGACCTTACGACAGTACTTTCTGTACTTGTGGGTTTAAAAGAGGTCAAACCAAGTTCGAAATTTCGCAATGCATATATGAATGAATTAAATTTGATGATACTTGTCGTCCACAGTAGTTTTGGATTCACCCTATGTGTGTGCCTGAATAAGCACAATCTGGTTTCGTTTCATTTTCATTTCAACTTTGCCTACTTTACTTCATGCTAATGCTGATTCATCATCAGTGCATACTCGAGAGAGTTTGATGTTGATCTTGAAGCTGGAAGAGAGAGAACGAACGGAGATTCGATTAGTGGCAGTAATTAATTACTGTCACAGTGCCATTGGCAGCCAGCGGTGGTAGGCTTGAAGTTGAAGCATTGTTCTAAAGAGAAGAAACACTCTCGACTGTACTTCTGGCATCTGCTTACTTCACTTCCCTCCATCCACAACAGGGAAATGTTTTTGGCGAGGAGTTTGTGTGCGAAAATAATAAGATAACATAACATAACGTTGGACCAGATAAGACATACACCAAGCGGACCATTTCCGATTTGTGTTAAACATATTTTATTTGCCAACTTGTGTACAAAGTACAATCGCTTTGCCTCAAAAAAATTGCATTATAACTCAACTCATCTACACTTAAATCAACTCAACCGAACACTCGTGTGATCCAGTCATCATCATCATTCCATTCAGAAAGAATGATGTAAAACACTTGTGAAAGTTGCAAAGCAAAAACCGGTGCCAAAAACACAAATCAAAGTGTTGATGATGCAAGCAAACAGACTTTGGACTTCGGAACCTTTTTCCTGTTAGACTTTTGGTTTAGTTTAGTTTGTTCTTGGTGTGCAACTCTCTTCCTCTTCCTTCCTCTCACTCTTCACTTTTTTGCAAGAATGGAGAACGTTTTGTTAAAGAGGCTTCTTAGAGAGTTGTCTTTATACCACAACAATAAGAATGTCTGCCATCATGATCCTAACCATCATCTTCACGGAGGGGAAGTGTTGCGTCTGGGGCAGAGTGAGAAAGACTCGGAAATGGAGACCTTCATCTTTTCCTCGGTATGACAATTGACATGACATGGTGATAAACAACAGGCTTTACTTGTCAACTATAATTGATTTGGACTTGCAGATGTTTTCCTCTTTGTCTGAAACATTGTTGGAAGGGTGTTCTATAGCTTTGGCGTTTCTAGTGGTGGGGTGCATGGGAGCGATAATGTGCTACCTCATAAACGCAATCTACATCTTGAGCTACATCCTTGTACAATTAATTGTCGGTGATGGTGATGACCTTAATGACAAGACTGACCCTTCCTCTTCCTCCAGCAGCACGCCATCATCTCGGGGAGAAAGAAGAAAGCTAATGATTTATGGCCTTATCCTCGATCAGATATTTCTCTACAGGTTTTGGAAACATTATGTTCTCATGTTTTCAAAATTAATCAATTACAACAATTATGGTAGTAAGAAACTTGATGGAAAGTTGTACAGTAGATAACTTGCTCTAATA
>JAQIWU010002092.1:0-13452 GCA_034696445.1 Isotomiella minor
CCTACTTTCATGTATGCACGCTTTCTTCTTAGTTCTTAATTTATCCATATTGGAGTTAACTAACAAGTTTTCTTGAAATTTGTAGGATATTTTCTCAACCCACGCTACTTTCCCCAGTTCCGCAAGCTCGTATCCCATCGTCATTCTGAACGGGTTTGAGTTTGAAGATGTTCAGGCAATCGTGGAGTTCATGTACAAGGGAGAAGTCATGGTTTGCGAGAATGTGATGCCAAGGATGTTGAAGGCAGCGGAGGGACTCCAGGTGAAGGGACTGAGCAATGTCAGGTCAAAGGGGAGTGGGAACGGAGGAGGGAGTAGGCAGTCGCTGAGGGAAGACGATGACGAGGAAGAGGAGGACGAGGGACTGGGGTGTGGTGTTGGGGGAGGAGATGAAGAGAGCGATGACGAAGCCAAACTTGACGGGGGTAAGGGCCTTAATAACGGGGTGGGGTTAAGGAGGAGGAGCCGAGACAGCGGGGAGTTTATGTCAAAAGTCAATGCTGTCCCATTGCACAAGAGGAGGAATAAACGGAAGCTGAAACCTGTTGTGAACGTTGCTGAGGTATGCACAATTATTATAAGTTAATCAATCATTTCAATTTGCTAAATAATTGCCTTGGTAACCGCAGAAAAAGCCCAATCTCCTCAACCTCAACAATCAATCGATAACGCAGATCAGCGCTGGCAGCTCGTCGTCCACATCCTCACCAGCATCCTCATTCAAACATGACAAGTCTGATGACTTCATGGACCACGGGGAGGATTTGGACCTTCTGTCCGCCATAAACATTGAACCACCATTGTTGCGAGATATTGATGGGAAATTTGACAACATTTGGGAAAATAACAACGGAATCAAAATGTCTCCAGGGGGAAAGTCCCCTATGGAGAACAAAGGTGAGACTGACAATTTTAATAGACATCACACTTTGACTTCATACTCAAATGATCTGTCCTTTTTCAGTAATCCATGAACCTGTGGCAACTCCTCTGTTCTCTCCTGAACAAAAAATCCCTCGGCCACCAAACTCATTCATGATATTCGCCAACGAGTGGAGACGCCAGTTGGCCGGTCAGCACCCGAATGAAAGTAACAAGGAGATAAGCGTCAGGCTTGGACTCATGTGGAAGGATCTAACGGAGGAACATAAGGTATTACTTTTGACTCTTCACCCATCATATACACAGACTTAATGGTGACATATTTTCTGCCACAGGCAAAATATTTTACAGCAGCCAAACAAGCGAACGACGATCACAAAAAGAAATTCCCAAATTATCACTACAATCCGAAAGAAGCTAGAATGAGGAAGATGTTTAAAATGCAGCAGCAAGCCCAGCAACATTTGCTTGCAAACAATTAACAAATTCGCAGTAATCGAAGAGCTTTAAAGGAAGGAGAAATGAATGACCAATCATTATATGACTTATATGTTTTGACTATAGATATATGGTAAGTAAATTATTGTCATCCACAGGAATGATCTATAATACGAACCGGTGTGTTTTTAAGTTACCATGCCATTTCATAAATCAATCTAATCAATATAATGCTTACGTACAACATTTTTCTGCCATATTATTGTATCGTCCTCGTTGTTGTGGAGGACGCTATAATAATCGACTCAGTTGTGTGCTGTCATCCTTAGTCTTTTAGGCATTCAATTGTTGTTAGAAAACTATGTTTTTGTTTGTTCCTATTGTTAAGACTTTTTTGTTTCTCCATTATTATTAAACTAACCGCAAGTTGTAAACGCTTTCCGTTTCGAGTCATGTAGTAGAGAGACAGACATTATGTAAGCGAGAGCTTAAGCTTCATTAATTTATAACAATACTAATTAAATACATAGTCATTTGTTCAGTCAAAAGTTGTGTACAAAATTATTGTTATTATTATTATTATTAGTTATGATTGTTGTTGACAAATCTTTATTTTGCATTATAATTTTATTCAATAAAAAATGACATAATTACTTAAAATGTTCCTCGTCTTGATTCCGTCTTTTCCAAAAGAGACAGTAGAATCCACAAGTCTCACTTTCCCCACATGGCCATACTTCTAAGGCATGCAGTTGGCAGAATGTGGGCTTATCTTATCTTCGATAGAAACAACGTTGGATTTAATTCGCAATTTAATTTCCTCTGAAACGTTGCACCTCAAACCATTGACCATGACATCATCCATCCTTCCGTCATTCTGGTGGAATTTTTCCTGTGTGATGATGTTGCTTGGTGAGAGTTGAGATGAGACTGAGAGAGGCTTGTTTTGCTTGTGTCGGATGAAATTAGAGCACAAACGATTTCGCACATTTTGATAGTAGGAAGGCAGTGTCAACTGGACATTCAAATAAATAACATTTTATTCCATTGTACTCCTCCTCTCTAAAAGAAAACGTAGAAGCATTGTACAGCAGCAGCTGCTTGCTCCACTTGTTCTCAGTCTCAGTCCTCCAAACATCAAACAATAGAATCAAAACACGACAGTCCATTAGTCACTGCCTGCTGCCACGAGAGTCTCTCTTTTCGTCAGTGACCATGAGTGAAAGCATCGTCAACAATGGAGGACAAGGGTCCCTATCCTACTACGGCGAACTGGCAGCCATCCCTGCGCCCCTTCAAAACATTCCCTTCTTCCTGACTTGGGCGAGTCAGCTTGACCTTACGGATAAGAAGGCGGAGGCAATGCTCAAGTCCGTCAACACGAAGGCGTCGATGGAAACGACAAGGGACTACATGAGGAGGGCGACGCACTGTGGGGCAAGGAGTTTCTACTTGTGGTACCTTCGAAAAAAGTACCCAAGGTATGTGGGAGGTGCAAAGGCCGAGATTGACAAGGCCTTTGACTTGTTGAAGAAGTGGGGTCATGAGGAGAAGGCTGGGACTTTGGTAACTTTCAGCAACTACTCGGATGACTACATCGATGGCGTTACCTACGGTAAGAAAGAGGTTTCCAATAGGTTAAGATTCCTTATGCATTAATCTTCTCTTATTTTTTTTAGTCATCACTGCAATGAAGGCTCTACTGGATACGAATGCGTTCGAAGACTATTGTGACCTATTGGAAAAAGAGAACATCTCAGAACTAATGATGGCTGGGATTCTTCATGTAGAACAAGAGTTCTTCCGGGTCTCGGCGTTTACCGAAGAGATTGACCATCGTATCAAGTTACTTGAATCGGTAAACAAGCCAAAATTCAATGCGTGAATGTAGTTAGTCTATGGGGCTCAACTTTGACATTTATATAGATTCGTCGACTCAACCCTAGGGACAGCAGAGCGTGCTTATATTTGGCAAAAACTCTTGGGGAGAAGAGAAAGAACGACTTGTACACGTCCATTCCATCCAAAAAGGAAATGGACCTCCTGGTCCAAGGATATTCAATAAGTGAAGGGGACAATTCTATTGTAACAGGTTGGTTGGACACATTATAACTTTTTTGGATACTAATCAGGAGAATTAACTGCTTTGCCAGAGCTCTGCTTTTGCTTGGCTCAGCTTTTACGAAATGCCAAAGCTACCATGAAAATATTTCCACTCTCTCTGGGGAATAATTCTATGCAGTTTGGGAATAAAAGTGACGTAGCAGCTTTTATCAACAATAAAACTGGGTAAGATGTTTCAAACTGTAAGCATATGACTGGGTGTGCATAATTATGATTTTTTTAGGACCTTCTTCAAAGATCTTCATACGGCTGCTCCGCTTTGCGTAAAGTTGGCTGAAATACATTCCTCCCTGCTTCCTGAAGGACTTCGTCATCCAATCATAGCCCCACTATCGTTAGTCAATCGTGCTTTGGAGGCTTTTCCAAAGTACAGCAAGGCACTTCATAGAAAAGCAAAAATCCTCTTTCAAGTAAGGTTTTGAAGTTTTGCTGCTACGGCATACCAGTATAACTATGAACTAATTGATCTTTAGCTGTGCAAAACCGAAAGGTCCCATAAACGATTTGAAGACGGCATGAGATGCTTGGAGTTGGCCTTTGAATATGAAGAAACAAATGCAGATGCACTGTGCGATTATATCTTCCGTCTTATGAGGAATCCCGATAATCACAAGAAACTGCTAAAGATATTTCAAGAATACTGTAATGAACGTGGAGAAACGTTATGGGGAAAACGTAAAGTTGGGTGAGTATGAAAAGACAAGTGACATGCATTCTCTAATTGTTGCACTATAATTTTACCAGGTCGCTTTACTATTTATACGGATGCTATTTATGGATCATAAAGGACAAAGCTAACGCAATTTGGTGTTGGATGAATGCCGAGGAGAGGAATCCTAATGCTGCATTTTATTTTGAGGTATGGTCACAACAATGAACCTTATCTATCAGACATTTCTAATGCTCAAAAATTTCACTTTCAGAATCTATATAAACACAAAACTAACTACAAATGGCATCAAAGTGAGCTGCTAACGATTGAAAGAATCATTTATTATCTGGAGCACAATTATCGCCTTAAGGAGGAAGAAATTCAATCCAGGGATTGCCTCTTGACAAGACTGCGAAGCATTTACATGCAATAGTGAAATTAAATTCTTGGTGCTTATATAAAATGGTTAAATTGTAGATATTTCATGGCCAATGTCTGGCAAACAAATTGAAATTGTAATCTTATGTAATTTCGTTGAATAATAATAAATGAATCAAATTAAATAAATATTGAAATATGTCCCGGAGTCAGGCAGTAATCATTGTCGAGCAGGCATCATAGCATCATGCATTTCTTCATAGCTGTCTGTGTCCTACTTACAGCTTCCGACGTTTCCAGAGCAGATGAAGGCTTCCAGGACCCTGTTCTTCGGAAGAGCGTTAGTGGGAAAGCATTTTACCTGAAGCCGGAGAATCCTGGACCTGTCCAATTGTTTGACTCCATTTACAAAGTAGTGATGGAGTACTCAACGCCAAATTGGGCACGACCTATCAATCTAATCGGATACACTTGCACAGGCGATGACTACGATAACGACGGGTATAAAAACCGATCACCAATAAAGTTGTAAGATGTCTATGTATGTTAGGTGGTCCTGTCCCGTTCTATGGTACTGGCTTACGGAGATTAGAGACAAGTTACAAGAGGAAATCTATGTCGATAACATGAAGGTCCCAGACACCTCTTCATTCAATATCGATATCGACTGCAACGATTTTCACCCAGTCTTTGACGGTCTATATCTTAACGACGCTGAAAGGAGGAATTTCCAATCGTTTCTGACCTCACCCGAGAATTGCTTTGGGTCACAAACTTTGGCCGTGGGGCGAAACAATAAATACATTGCTAACAACATAGACTCGCCGTATCGAACCATGAGAGAAAAATTCTTTACGGAATACTACGAGCACCAGACTCCAGTTAACAGGTCCAATGACGCCATGTACCTCAACGCCCGTTACAACTACTACTCTTCGGGACTCTTTGAGTACTACATTGAATCAAGAAGGTGGACCAATGCTCTAGCTTCTTGTAAGGATGGACGGATTCCAGACACCCTTCTTTCACAATCGGACTTGAAAACGTTGTTGGCCCTGGTCAAAACGAACGCAGCCACGGCTGGATTTGACTTGGTCATTGACGACTCAACCCAAATAAGTCAATACTATAAAGAGAAGCTCGTTGACTGTGCATTCACAACAGATTCTTTAATGATTTCCTTGCAAGTCCCTGTCATTACAAGTGGTTGGGGGACGAAGCAGGCACAATTCCTGAGCCTTCTGCCTGTTCCTTATTACAACGCTGATGGCTTGGTATGCAGTACGGATGTGGGGAAAGGTGAGACGTTTGTCCCAATCCCAAGCGGAGACATTATTGTGCTCAACTCACATTCACGACTGCTGAAGTGCCACAATAACTTCTGTCAAGTGCCACAGGAAGCTGAATTTGTAGGACTTCAGACGAGGAGCTGTGCAGAGTCCTTGTATTATCAACAAGAGGACGTTCCACTATGTTCGGAAGTCTGTGGAAGAGAAGAAAGTTTCATATTGCCCATGATCAGTAGAATTACAGAGGACAAGGTATTAGTCTTTGGGGTGGGTTTGGGACAAAGTATGGATGTTGTGTGTCCTTCTAAGAATACAACTGAGAAATTAGAAAATATAATTCCTGGGAAGGATAGCTTTGAGCTAGTATTGCCATGTGGATGTGAGATTCAAAAGAATGGCAGGCTCGTGTTTAAGGTTCAAAGAAGGTGCAAGGATGAAATTATTGTCAATCCTATTATTTAAGTTATTATACACACGGATAGTACGATTATCAACAATTCTGCAGTTGCTGCGGAAACGATAGCTCTTAAAATACAATAAAATTCTTAGTTGACATATACATTATTGATTCAGATAATTGTACAATTGAATTCAGCAGCACTCCTAATGAACGAATGCAGTTTTAACGATAACCACAGTATGAGAACCAAAGAGGTGTGTGTGGTTTATTAAAATTGATTGCTGGATTTGTACATTTTGCTACATTTACCTTACCTACCTATTCATCCGGTTGCATTCTTACGTTGTGTAGAGGTAGACTACGTGATGCAAACTGTCTCACTTTTCCCTACACTTGTCTGCCTTGCTCTGTTGGTTTTGGTAGCTATTATTTATCAGCACATTCATTTTAGCACCTCATTAGGCTGGATGCATTATCCAATTAATTACTGCACTTTTTAATTTAAAAGTGAAAATAAAATCCAGGCAGAAAAGCAATGGAAAGAAGGCATTGTAGATCAAGTTTTTGCACCGCAACAATCTAATCTGGCTATCTTTTAAAAATGCTATCCACAGTAGTTTTTTCTAATGGCATTGGTTTGGTACACAGCAAATTCCCATTTGTCCAGTGAGAAATATGTTACAATACCTGTATGCCAATCTTGATTGTCATATCACACAACATGAGTTCATCAACGCATTCTTCGGAGCAGAGGTGCTGGACGTTGTGGGGACGTCCTGAGGACGTACCGAAATGTACCTTTGTGCACAAGACAAATAGGGAAAATGTACGTCGCAAATAGATCCACAGTATCAACAACAAAGAATACATTCATGAACAACAACAAACGTGTATTTGGAGAAAATCCCCAACCAGAACAATTGCAGAATGGAAAATAAATGGACATAAGACTTCAACAATCCTTTTTAATGCAAAACTAAGATATGGCTTTTATGCTCACTTTGTATTAAAGTATAAATGGGAAAGAATCAAGTCCAAGGTGACTCATTATCTCCCATTGTTGTACTATTATAGCATCATCAACTATATTAAAGAATAGAAGCTACCACATAAAAAACAGGTTCATCCAGCAAATCTTAAAGCTACATCTTAAGACACCTGACCTGCAAAAATATTCTTGTTTATAGCTAAGCTAAGCTATCCATACATTTATATTTGTTCTGTAATCTGTAGTTGATGAATTGGCTCAACTGCTTTAATTAATCAACGACGTCAATGGAAATGATTGACGCGGTGACAGAAGTCAACCATCTAGACACAAACTGGTGTAGTAACTTTTTACTTCTGTGATGCAGAAGAAGCACTTACAACATGTTACATATTCATTGGACTTGGAGACTTGGCAGGTGCAGCAGGTGCAATAACGATAACAAGGTGGGTCGTCGTCATCATCAAAGTCTGATTTGATGCCCTTTGTTTTTTTATGTCCCTGTTTGTTTGAATAATATATATTAATTTTCGGTTGCATAAAATTGAGTCTGTACCCTTCCGGACTGTAGTTTGAGTGTTAGATAGTGTTCGACAGTGACAGAGTAGTGCAGTGCCAGAAAGATATAGCAAATTATATAGGGTGTTCAAGATGAGACTGATATGGTGGATAACCCCAATACTTCTAGCCTGTATCCGTGACACCGAATCAGGTATAACTTGATAACCGAAGCTATGAAAATTGTCACCACTTTTCATTTCATGCCTTTAATTATTTTATTACAGTGCAATGTCGATCTTATGGGAAACAATTAGGAGAATGCGTCACCATTCCAAAATGCCCAAGACTGCTAGCTATTCTATTGTCAAGTGAAAGAACAATTCAGGATTTAAGAATGCTACAAAAGCTGACATGCATAACCGAGATATCCGATTTAGAGAAAGACCCTGTGGTAAGTATCCCTTACTATTTTTAGGTCCAAGCTAACCCCAAGCCAATTTCCAGGTTTGTTGTCCCATTAACGAAATCTCCGACGCACTTAGTTCAGATCAAGAGGATGAAGAGAGTTCAAGTCAGTCGACAAGGGTGACCCAGGCATCTACAACTAAATCAACGATTGAAACTACGACAAAGACACTCTCTTCTGAAAACAAAAGTAGGACTCCTTTAGCCACGGCATCAGCATCAAAGGATCTTATCCATAAAAAGTTTCATCTATTGCCTGCGTTGAAAGACTGCAGTAACACGATAACTTCAGATAGAATCATAGGAGGAGATCACGTTCCCCACGGGTATTTACATACTATTTCACCATGTATATTGATGCATTTACTTACAACCGACTTTTTATTGTACGCAGAACTTATCCGTGGATGGCAAGGCTTGGATATCGACGTAAGAAATTAAGAATGCTTCACATATCTATGAAAGATGTGTAGGTAGTCACGTGGTTTGCTTTATTTGTTGTAGACAAGGGGAGTGGAAAGTTGGAGTACTACTGTGGGGGAAGTGTGATCAACAATAGGTATGAATTAATAAGGCTTTAAATGCGTGGAGTCATTGTTTAATTGTTTTACGTTTTTAGATACATTTTGACTGCTGCCCATTGTACACAAGGATTTGACGACAATTTTATTCTGTGAGTAAAGAGACTTGAGAATGAATGGTTCTATAATTTATTGATCGTCGTTCAGAACGGAAGTCCGTCTGGGGGAACATGATACAATAAAAGGTCTTGACTGCAATCCAGAATTGGGGATCTGCTCCCTACCAGAGGATTACAAGGTAGAACGTATCATAACCCATCCAGACCACAATACTGGCACCAAGCAGAATGACATCGCCTTAGTGCGTCTCAACCAAGATATTTCCTTTGGCTCATGTAAGTCAATTTTTGAATAATGTCCATTCCCGTGCCAAAAATGAGTGCTTGTAATTTCAGATTTCATCCAACCCGTATGTTTGCCCTTCATCAAGGAGTACAATTTGTCTCCGTTAACCCCAACACAGTTTAATTCACTAAGTGCAACTGTGGCAGGATGGGGTCGTCAAATGTGGAGTAAGTAAAGTACTACAAAAGCATCAGCGTCAAGACAGACAAAAATTAATAGAGAACAATTCAACCTTTGCAGATAAGACTCAAGGAAGTGCTGCACTGTTGCATGTGTCCATTCCCATAATTCCAAATGCAAAATGCCAACAGCTTTACCGAAGGAGGGTAGGCATTTCCACCAACCAGGTAATAATAACGGGTGGTTGCAGGCAGGAATCGGTACAACATTTTCTGTCTTCTTGTATCAGCTATGCGCTGGAGGGATCCTTGGGAAAGACAGTTGTTCAGGTGACTCTGGAGGACCACTCATGGGGACCCTGCCCATTCCAAATAAATTTTCAAAGACGTTCCAACTGGGAGTGGTTTCCTTTGGACAGATTCAATGCGGAGGTCCTCTTCCAGGGGTGTACACAAAAGTCGAAGAATATTTGCCATGGATTCTAACGAATATTGAACCATAATTCATTCTCATTCTCAATTACCGTCCATTCATGACTTTTACTTACACAGTATTGTGTCGCAGCCAAAGAATTTAGTATAGGAAATAAACGTGTTTCTAGTCCTTCTTTGTTAACCCTGGGTTACTAACCTGTAACATTTATTACACGCACAGTATTGAAAATATTTCAACACTGGTTATTTTTAGGTAATTAGTTATTCATCTGTATGTATATCTATTAGTTAATAGGTATGCATAGCAGCCAAAGGCAAGGCAATAATACTTTTGTGAGGCCATTCAATGCTCACAGAGTGAGAACGGCCTTTCAAACAATGACTCGTTGGATTCCTTTATGAAGAACTTCCTTTCATCCATCAGAAGTCGCCGTTCCTTTTTAGCCTCTTCCAAATCAAGTGGGAAATCCATGAAGCCTACAATTTTACGCATCACTAGATCAGGGATGCTGCCCGGTTGTTTCTCCATTTCGTCCAGAAACCAGGGTTTTTGTTGTGGGGGGACTCGGTCCGTTGCAATGATTGGAACATTAGGATCCACTAAGAAAAACACCAGGATTTTACGATGGCCAGGTCGAGTGGTGTCTTGCAGCTGGAACAATTAATTAAACGAGACAATGCAAACAAAAATTCCAAATTTATAATGAATATGTGTCCTCACCTTGAAAGGAGCCACCTTGTGCTGGTACGTGTTTGGGAACGCAATGCATTTTCCATCCTTGGTAAGAATAGAACCAATCTCTTGGTTCAAGGCCTCTTCATCATGCAAATTGTAAATAGCGTCCACGCCCCGAGTATCGTATTGCTCATAATCAGGTTCCCGAATGCCTCGGCGGAACAATAGCCTGGACTCGGTGATATTATCACAGGAATAGTAGTATATTCCAGAAGCCACGATCCGCTCATTCCCCATTCCTTCCACATGCCACACACCCCCTGCGTCCATCAAACATGTCAATGTTAATTTTCAAATCAGCGACAAAGCTATAAGTACCTGGATATTCCGGAGACTCTGGGGTCAGATGAATGTTTGCCAATTTAACGATAACTTGCAACTTCTTTCCATTCAACTTGACTGACGACGGAATGTCAGGGGCTACAAAGTCGGGAATGGTAACAGGCTTAAACACTTTGGACCCAAAGTAGTCATCATCATTATCAAATTCCTCATCTTCATCTTCCTCTGCCCTCTCCTCGTACCAGTCACCCTCCACGACCATTCTATCTCCTCGAGGCGATCTAAGAATATAGGCAAAGATAAAGATCAGATTTATTCGAAACCTGTTAGCATAGCAATTACACTTCAAACAAACCTTAGCCCGCTCAACACCTTTTCAAACATGGGAATGAACCTGGTCAAGATTTTTTCCAAGGCGTTGTACAGTTTGGGATGTTGCTCAGGGTGCAGATTGTTGACATACGATGTAAAATGCGTCTTTCCTTCCTCACTAACAATGACAGCAGAAGGGAGCCACTGGAACTTGGCAGATTTAGCGTAGCCTGGCAAGTTAGCCGTGTGAGCCAATGCCACAGTTTTTCCTTCATCCTGAGGCAACACCTCTTCTCCTTTCAAGAAATACATGAGATGACTGTAATCTCCAACGTCACCCTAATACAAAAACATCAGGCAATTTGTAATTGTTGTTATGTTATGAAAAATTGTCATGAGAATAAGCTTACTTTTCCCCCTTGGGAAGAAGTACCCTGTCCGCTGGATTCTGAGGGTGTAGCCGCAACCGGTTTTCGGAGAATGGGGCTTTTCCCAATAATCAAAGGAAAGAGGGACGGATGGACGAGGTCAAGGACTTGTCCATTTGATCCAGGGTGCCAGTCCTTTTGCGAATCTGGAACTGTCTCCAGAGGCTGGACTGCAGCAATCAACTCCTTTCTCAAACTCTCATCAACCAAGATGTCCGACTGAAAGGTTCCATCCACAGTGGACACCTCAATTCCCGTCGTCCCATCCTTGGTCGACACCTAATGCAATGCAAATCATGATATCATGTTACCCCACCGGTTTTACAGACCTAAGTATTTTATTTTGCTTACCACCCATTCCAATTCTGCCAGGACGTAGTCAATCTTCTTATCCACTTGGGTGAGCCGATTGGGCTGTTGAAGGAGGCTATGGGCTTCCTGCCTCCACTTCCCCAAGATCTCTGGATCCTTGATCTTATTCTCCCAGTCCGGTTTGTTCCTTATCGTGTTCATGAGTTTGATGATGTCCAATTCGTCCACCATCTTCGGCCTTTGGCCAACCCCGTAATCCCCTTCCACAAATACGTGGGGAAAGGGGGTGGTGGTGTCTGCGTCCATCGTTGGGAATTAAATTGAACCTCTTTTCAATTAATTAAAGACGAGAAACGTAATCCAAAAGGAACAGAAATGACGGTGTTGTCAGCTGGCGGTGTTTCGACTTGTTCGGTTCGTACGGCACGTCAAAAGTATTGAGATGAGATGTGCATATTAGGAACAAAGGTATGTCATGTATTCCAAGTTTTTTTGTTTGCGTGTTTGTACATGTCCTCTAAAAATGACTACTATGAGTGTATATTAATGACAATGGTTGCGTGTAACATTCAAGTGTGATTAATAGCTTTTGCAGAACTTATAGAGCTGTTGATCCGTTCAATGATAAGACAAAGGAATAGGCAGGAAAGGAATGGAGAGATCGATCCATTACGGATTGGGGCATCATGAAAAATACCGATACCTTGGAATGATGGCACTTTTTTTAGCAGTATCTAATGTTTATGGCCCTGAAATTAAACCTGGTTAATTACCATTGTTGATGACACCTGCATACTTATTTGTAGTAGGTTTTTATGATCCATGCTGAAGTGCCAAGTCATAATTGATGAACATCGACATGAATACAGAAAACTCTCTCTCTGTCCCTCTGATCAATTTGTGTACTGCCCTAATGTAGGGTAGGGTGACAATTTGAAAACACTCTATGCGTGACATGTCAAAAGATGGCAATTAGGTAATGTTTTGTTGATCAAATAGGAAATGGGACAAATGAGGAGATGGAAATTACCGTTGTTTCCTCATCATCATCATCAATCCTCTTCCCATCCCTTTTAATTATCCATCTATACTTTCCAAGGTGAAAGAAAGTTTATGACCATGAGAGAAAAGTCCCAGCGGTATGGATGCTATGGATGCCTATAATTCAGTACGCTTTCTCCAGTCCACGTTAAAGGTGAAAATGAAAACCATCCTAATTCCTAGAAGGGGCATCATGACACCAAACTTCCTTCTCTTCCTGATGTCCATTGCCTTACAAAACATGGTAGTCGTCGTGGCAGCCATGGAAAGTGGAAGCACAGAATTTCCAGACTACACCACAACTCCTGTGTATGACGACGTTAATTCCAAGGGAACCAAAAGTGTCATCCTGGAGAAACTGTTCAAGGATTCTGGATACGACAAGGAGCTTAGACCCCCTGGAATGGTGAATGGGACTGGTCCCACGAATATCAACATTAGCTTGTTCATAAGATCCATTGAAAATATTGACGATGTCAAAATGCAGTACTCAGTCCAATTGACCTTTCGACAGGAATGGATTGATCCGAGATTACAGTAATTTTTTAAAAAAACCTACGTTTTTCAGTGGAGACTCTTCAGGATTTTTTTAGATTCCGTGAATTATTGGACGCAAATAGCAAAATTGACGCCTTGCAATTAATGACGGCGGACAGGATTTGGATGCCAGATGTATTCTTCAGGTAGGACGCTTAAGTGACTAATTGGTGTCAATGTCGTGAATTGAATTGTTATATGTAGAGA
>JAQIWU010002093.1:0-13449 GCA_034696445.1 Isotomiella minor
TATTATATCGACGTTGGGGGAAAATTTTAAGTCACATACTTTTCTCTTACTTTTGACAAGCTCAAACCCTTGACTTTCTCCAAGAAAGGTAGGCAAAGTGGAACTGGGGTGAGTTGAGTTCGAGAATTCAGTCCAAAACCAAATTTCATAGATCATCAAATCATCCAACTAAACTAGTCATATAGTCATAGCTAATTCTATACTAAACTAAAAAGCCACATATACGTTAGATATGTGTACTTTGCAATGCAATAACGGATCGAATGTTCGATTCGAGTTTAAAGTTGACTATAATTTGTTGAAAACCAATATTTCACAAAACCGAAGCTTTTGAAATTTAGCACAAGATTCATGCGCTTGGTCAATATTTGGTTTGCCCTCAATACGTTATGATTACAGTTACAATGCAGAAGGTCAATCTAATTTCGTCTATTCCATACTGTTTCTGTGTATAACAAATTACAGGGCAACATAGAAAAAGCAAATTATATACAACAATGCCAAAGTCAATTTTTGAACACAGGAAAGAAGCCAGAATGTTAAGACTGACGTAGTTACCCTCTACCTCGTTTATATCTTACAAAATGCATTGCAGTTTCTTCAGGAAGTAGAAGCATTCTTTGTTTGCTCTCCTTTCTTCATGCAACGGATACGTTCCTAGTTTTAGAGTAAGTCAAAACCTGAATGCTGCCATAATCAGTACTAACAAGGTTGTAAGAGTGGTCTGTGACTGCCCAGAATTACAGGTCAAAGTAGGAGAGGGGTTTTTAGCCAACTTTTCTTGCATGGGACAGTGGTGCAGACAATACGTTTTATTAAATTTCTCCCCAGCACAATAGATTGTTTTCTCTTCCAGCGCAACCTAAACCATGAAAGAAAAGAAAGTCGGCTATGGAGGCAAGGAAGCAATGTCAGTTTTCAGTACCATTAGGTTGTGTGGGTTTATTGCAAAGGGAACTGCGTTGAGGGACAGGTAACGGTAACTTGATGTGATAATAAAAATAAGCCAGGAAGGACAATCGCCAACCAACCATCAAGAAAAGTAGAGTTAACTGCGAATAAAGCACGTGGACAGAATGTGATTTTATAAATGTGTGGAGTTGGGAAATTGGCTTGGTCTGTCTTTAATTCATGTTATTACGGAAAGTTCAAAATTTAGTAGGATACATACTAACAGCTTGGCTAGCAAGAGGTAGCTAGCACTGAGACATGTGAAGAGACAAAAGAAATTGGACCGAATTTCCTTAATTGACGCAGGTAGGATTCCTTCGAACACATTTCTAAGAAAGTAAATCCAGACTATCGTCCAATACTCGTAGATATTCCTCTGTGGGCCCGGTTCTTTTGGTCAACAAACATCGTTTTTCTTAATTAAATAAGCGATCCAATTGGAACGTTGGGTATTTGCACTATACGAAAATCAACTGAAGTTGAATAGTTGAAGGACCGCGTCTTGGAGGGACTACTGTTTTTGCAATAACCTGCGGTTGTGGTTGAATTCTTTGGCTAGCTCAGATTGGCCAATTTGATGGAGTCCCCAGATCGAGGTATGAAACGATAATCCATCTATTATTGCTTGCGTTGTTTGTTTGTGTACAATGTCGCAGTATGTAATCCAGTTAATCGAATTGCTCCTCCTGCCACTGGTACAAACAATTGCGAAGCTTGAGGCTGGTAGAGTTGTGTTGTCTCATGTTCTTCAGATTGTGCAGAGACGGATGGGATAAGATTGGCAGGAGTAAATCTTACTTTCTCCTTCATGCTGAGAATCATACAACGGAATACAGTTGACCGTTCCTGCTTCCCTTCCTGT
The DNA here is from genome assembly GCA_034696445.1 of Isotomiella minor. Taxonomy (NCBI): domain Eukaryota; kingdom Metazoa; phylum Arthropoda; class Collembola; order Entomobryomorpha; family Isotomidae; genus Isotomiella; species Isotomiella minor. The sequence continues at coordinate 1,814 of JAQIWU010002093.1, forward strand.
CGTCGACGTCACTCCGAAGCATCAACTATGCACCCTTCTTCATTATTCTCAACTTACCAATTAAATCCTATTAAAGTTACGTTTTCATTATACTGTCTTCAGCTCTGATGCTCGTTAAAATTGCATAATAAGATGGAAAAACTTAAGTAGGTGCCTAAACGCAGAGTGAATGCAACAACAATACAGCGTTGAAAACTTTCTGCCTCGTTTCCAATGCCATAAAGGGAAAGTCGTCGTCCGAAAAGCTTGCTTTTGCTGCAATTGCAATGCAAGTAGATACAGAATAACCCTGACAAGTCTCATCACCATCACCAGGCACTCAACTCTATGAGTATTATGCATTCAAATACAGATTCTTATTGTACATATGTCCGTGGAAAATTGACCATGGTTCCTCTGACAGTTAAATTACTTTATTGATGGGTGAATGTACGTAGGCACATACAACTTTTTCCATTATTGTGGTGAGAACTGTTGTTAGAACATCCATGCAGCTCTCACCACTTTCTCTTTTTGGGGATTAACTTGTATGATTACAAGAATTAGAGTAAAAGTGAAAGCTGAAACAAAAGTATTGTTTACCATTGGCTTAAGTGGTTGGAATAATGTGCTTTATCCACGAAAACAACAATTGCAGTATTGGTCATGCAAACTTCCCAATGTCTTGTGTAACAAAAACTCTACCACTGTAAGCGGTAGCCGACTTTCTCCACTTCACTGAAATGCACAATGTAGCATTTAGTACGTGAGTACAACGAACAAAGTTGGTTCATTCTACCTTCCACCATTCTTTCTCTATCTATCTCTTATTTAATTCCACTTGAATTTTTACTCATTGACATAGGTATGTGCAGCAACAACTAATTGGTAGTGGGGCAGTGAGGGTATGTTACACATTCGTGACAAGCCTGGACGTAGTGTGTGGTTTGTGTTATATTTATACGGCGGAGGCAAGACAGAGGGTGGTTGAGGAGAACGGGACAAAGGGACCTATACGATGAAATTTATCTACCTGTGGTCTTTCGATGTCGAACTTACGTGTGTGCATGTGTCATGGGTACGTTTACATGCAAAGCAGTTTGCTTTCTCCACTTTCTCTGTTTAAAAGGATTACCTACAAACGCTCATGCATTCAAGAGTGCGATTCTGTACTCTAAGTGAAGGTTCATGTCGGTGTGCACATTCTCATTGTGTATACTTTGTTACGTGAGTTATCTGAACACGGAATTGGCTGGCCTGCCTGTTGGGCTCATACCCGGTTTGCTATACTTTTCCAAACATGACACACTATAATTGCATTGTTTGGTGCTTTGATACATTCATGCATGCATGAAACGAAAGCTTGTCAAGTTGGCAGAAGTGGGAAAATGAGTGGCACAAAATAAACTAGAGAAATCGATCAAATGGTGGTCTACCACCAAAAAACTAAAGTATGTTTGAGCCCTTTGTTCATTGTTATATACGCATTACGTATGTTGTTCGTGGTGATTGACTGGACTGACCGACTAAAACTGATGGTGACTTGGTTGTGGCGAGTTTTAGGTAGGATTTTGGATGCTTGGCTGGCTCCTGACATTTCAACAGTACTGAGGGCAACCAAAGTGAGGTGGTTTTCTTTCACTTCCACCTGGAGCAATGCAGAGATGGGCATGAAACAAAATTATGATTTAACAGCAAAAGTAACGTGAGACAAACCAAACCACCAAAGCTCACATCACAAGTATGAAGTATTAAACTTTGGTCTGGAATTTTGAGCCAAGTCAAGTCAAAACCATCGAAAGCAAATCAATCCTACATATTTTCGCAGTTGTGACTGAATTGAATCAGAAACCAAAACCCCCTTGTTCCTCATATTGAATTACCACACCAAGGTAGCCAGGGAAGAATGAAAGTAGGAAGGTAAAAGCACGAACATTTTATACAACTAAAACGTCGTTGTAGGTGTACGTACACACATGCATGGAATCAGAGAATAAAATAAAAGTGAGCCAAGCCAAGCTGGGGGAATGCAATGTGCGGTATGTGGAACAGGCAGAGTAGGCAAATCCAATGGAGAAAGAAAGAACTTGATTCCTGTTGTGCCTTACTTCTTTTACTACTTCTTTCTCCCATGTTCCTCTCATAATGCATTTTCTTTCTCCCATTTCCTACACATTCTGTCTCTCCCTCTTGTTTCTTCTTAAGATAGAAAGAGATAAGGGGACCTTACACACACGACATACAGGGGACTACTGCTGAAGAAAAAAGGATTTTCCTATTCATTGAACTTCATTTGCATATTGGAAAGTTGAATTTGAAATGCAGTTCGATTCAATTCAAACCACTCTAATTCAATTCAAGTCAACTTCATTTCAACTTAGCATGAAATCAAATATCAATTCACTAAAACCCTTTCCCCAAAAACCCACCTTGCATCAGAGTGACATACTATCTAAAACCGATGTTGCAAGTTAAATGCAGATCAAAGACTATTTTTACGACGGGGGTTGCTACCCGTGGTGCCACTTTTTCGGTGACTGTGGAACCTGTGCTAATTAAGATAAATTAGAAAAGATGCTTTGCCATAAATCTGCAGATGCTAAATGATGTAGGGGAAGGGGCAGAGACATGTTGACTTGTTAATTGGCTTAGGCCTGGTTGAAATTTGATTTGCGTGCAGTGAAAGCATGATTTAATACGTATGGGCATAATGATACCATCAAACCTCAGCGAAAGGATGTTCTCTTATTCGATTAGTTTGTCATGAGTATGAAAAAGTCTCCAAAATAATTGGTTGGTAGTTTGTTTGCGTAGTCTTTTGTTGAAGGGAAAGAGAAAAAAGTTTTTGATAGATTTAGATTTGGACGGAGGCAAAAAAAAATGTTTTTTGTCCATGCATTGTTGGGCCCACTTCTAATGTGGTTTGTTTAAGATTGAAGGACATACATAGACAAAGATAAAAGTGAGGTCGTAATGTAGGAAGATGTTATTCTTGAGGAGAATCTGTTTCTTGATATGCACTTAATTGTAGTACTTTCTCCTATTCTTTTTTCTTCTTTAACCTCACAATGCGTCCGTCTTGCCGCAACCACCTTTTAGCGTTGAATTGAATGTGATTGCGAAATTGGAAAGAACATTTGGCATGTAACATGCAACGTGAAGTAAGAACTCAATATTGGTTTTGGCCTCCGTTCTCTGAATGAACTGGTGGAGTGGAAGCCGTAATAGAATGGTGGCAGTGGTCGTACAGGATGTGTGGAATGGTATGGTAATTGTGGGGTTGCGGTTGGTTGGTTGGTTGCCCTTTTCCTTCCTATTAAACTGGGTAGGACTACCTTTATAAATAATAAATAAATAAGTGACCTAGTCCTCAGAACTTCCCTTTCCGCCTTCCTTTCTCTCTTTCACTTTCACTCCTACTTTTTTTCATTAATTTACAGGGTCTAATTATTGTTGATCGAGAGCTCAAATGACGTATAGGCTTAGGCTGTGTCACATTCATATGCAACATCAACCATCGCTTTCATACCTTGCTCCACTGGACGATATAAGAAACTTGCCTTTTTTATCCTTGTTTGCATAACCTCGAGTATGATGGATTGACAAGTGCGAAGGAGTTTTTTGGAGAACCGAACAAAACGTTCTTTCAGAACTACGGTGCAGTTGGAAGGTTTCTCTCCAAGTAAAGAATGAAAGTGACAATGCCAGTCAATTTCTTTCTTCTTTCTTGAAGAAGACTGCTTCAATGTATAACATGACATAGCACTCACACATAGCATCCCACCCGGTTCGGAAGAACAATAACTGGGTATATGATCCTCCATACTGTGCAAATCTGTGATTGTAATGGAAGTACTGGCGTAGTTGCCAGGATGGGGGGACATCAGGGACAGACTGACTGACTGACTGAGTGAAAGAAAAGAACACAATCCTCTACTCCCAAAGGAAATGGGTTGCTGATGGATGGAAAAGGGCAAGGGACTCGTAAACCAACTTTCCCCAGCTGCGCCCAAACGTCCTAATCTAACCATCATAGGGCCATAACGTGACATCAGAGGAACAGCAGACCATCATACACAACCTCTACCTTTGGCATATCATGACGATGACACAAAATATCAGACCTGGATTTGCAATGTGCATTCACCTGTACTGTGCGATGCAGGGTTTTTTATTTCCTTGTCATTTGGGATTCAGCGGAACAATGAAATGGAACAGGAAGCAATCAATGGTAGTTGTAAACAGACGCACTTAAAGAGCTACCAAACCTTCACACATTAAAGAAACAGTCCTCTTACTTGACGGACATTGTGAATTTGCCTAAAGTCACAGCCAAATACTCTTGCTAACGCCAAATTGCTGCCTACGTACCTAAAACTACTTGGTCAAATGCACTTTATGCAAACATTTCCTCAACAACGCTGCAAAAACGTTCAACGTGTCCAACCTCCATACACAGAACTTTCCTTCTCAGTCTATTCTATTTTTACCAAATGGTTACAAAATTTATCAAGTTAAATGGACACCATTTTTTCACAGAAAAATTTTGACAACACTCAAGTACAACGCTCCTTCACAATAAGTTTGTTCTCAAAGAATTGTAACGTGAGACCGTTCAATTTATCCATCATTTCGCAATAAATCTGTGATTACCTGTGTAGCGTTCTTTTGAACCCCTTTAACTTAATCTCCTAAAGTCGGGACCTTAAAATGATTTGCTATCCCATTGTTTTGGAAAGATGTGAGGATAAGGAATAGGTAGAGAAATGCTTTCCCCACCTGCAACCTGAGCCATTGCTCATTGCAAATAATCGTTTAAGATGGCAGATAGACGGGTAGAGATTCATAACTACTTCATGGTCTCATTAAACGGGTGGTGCGAAATTGCAGTTAATATCTTCTTTGTAGTAAAAAAAACTACTGCGGGGTGAGGAGAGCACACGCTGATGTTTGTGTGATGGGTTTTTGGGCTTGCACATAAGATATTTTGAGACTATAAATATATGATGAATTGGCTGTACAAGATGATGATGATGTTGATGGCATGTGTGGAGTTTCTACCGAATTACGGAAATTCCATCTGCTCTTTTCATCTCATCTTCCGTCACTTATTATCTCAATCATCATCATTCAAGCATAATTTTACCTCACCTCGCTCTATCCTCCATAAAAAAAAACACTGCTTAATAACCAAAATGAGAATCAGGGCACATGTGGCATGGTCATGGCTCCTCATCAACGCTGTCCTTGTGTGCCATTGAATTGTGCTTTCTTACAGCTTTGATAGTATTAATATTTTTGTACAAGTCCTCGCTTTTCAACCACTAACAATCAACGCTGCGCAATTAATGACATTCACTTTTTTCTTCGTGTTCCATTAAAAGGCATATTTAAGGGGTGAGCAAGATTCGTTCCACGTTTATTTCAAAAAGAGGAAGCATTAGTAGTTGTATTATTATGATGTCAAAGGGAAAGTGTTCAAAAAGATTTGTTGCAAAGGAGATTTTTAAGCCTAAATGATGGGTTTAGTCAGGATGACTGTGGTTTGGGTGCATGCCTTCCGTTCCATGCAGTTGGATCAAATGGTGGCATGAAAGCAGGCAGTAATGCATTATCTATACATATCGAATTCAGATTGGCAATAAAGTGGCATTCCTTCCCATTCGATTCCAATTGAGGCAATCCACTACCGCCGATGCAATCCAGCGGAGAAAGCGACATGAACGTCGGCAAACCTTAAGTCCTCGTAATGTAACGTGGTAGGGAAAACTTACGAATTGGGTGGAAAAAATAAATATTCAATAAACAAAGTCAAGTGAAAAAAAGAGCAGTTTTAGGTTAGTGACTGTGAAGTGTAGAGAGTAAAATGCATGATGGTTTGGGTCTGTCTTGTTGTTTATATGCTAACTTAACTTTAGACTAAGTTGCTTTCGATGCAATGCAACGTCGTGCCCAAGTATATAAGACTTTGAGAAAGAAAGTATTATTTTGTTGCTGTGCTCTTACGTTTTTTCTCCTCTCTTTTCTGTTCCTCTTTCTTTCTTTCTGGCATAAAGCGAAGGGAGAGAATGATCCAAAAAGCCAAGCTATTCATTGCAAAAGTACGCGATGCGGTGCGACGAAAAGAACAAGTAAACTTAGAAGTTAAGAAAAGTACACACATAAACACACTAATACTATGAGTGAGACAACAAGCAAATGAAGTAAAAGTAAAAGCAGGAGCGAGGGGGCATACCAGAATGAAAAATGAAAGGGACAGACGGACGGACAGATGTATAGAGACGTATGGATGGATAGTTACAGTTTTTATGGGCATTAGAACAAAAATTGGATACTTACAACTTTTTGCAGAGAAAACCATCACCAATTTTTACCAGTTCCAATACAGCATGAGTTAGAAGAAGTCAGCAAGGACGGTCTAGCCTCCTACTATGAACTTTCTTCTGGTGAATTTGTAATTGTGCCTCAATAAGCATCACATTCATTTGTTTTATATTTGAGTTACCAATTATTCGGTTGTCCCATACTTACGTAAAATGTTTAAAATGACTGAGGGCACAATTAATCTCACATGAGCAATCGTAGACTGCCTTGGTTTTTAATGCGCTTTCCCAACCTCAAACATATAAACGTTCTACGATGCATTGCCATTTTTTCATCCCGTTGATACTACTGAGTTTAACAGTACGTTATTAACAATGTAGTTGAGTATTTTCGACTCTGTTACAACAACTGGCGACAAAAGAAAGCAGAGAAAGTAGGATGAAAAGAGAGGAAAAGGAAGGATGAAGGACAGAAGACGGAGTGAGTCCATGAAAATAAGATGTTTTGCCGCATTAGTACATTGTATTTGAATTGCATATAATTGCATTACGACGCATATAATACACCACACCCTTTGTCTTTATTGAAACAATAAGACGTTCTATTATGTCATGTGCATTGCATGTTGGATGAATTTGCTCCTGTCACTCATAGATTTTATCTAATCCAACATTTGGAATGAAGTACAAACAACGTGACAATTCCAACGAGAGCCACTGGACTTTAGTTTTACATATGAAGAGGACGGAGGGGGAGGGAGACACAAAGAAGGAACACTGATGGTGGGCATGAATCAAGGATTACCTTGAAGTGAGACAGCAGCAACAACCTGACAAATTACACGCTGGGTTGTTTGTTTTTCGACTTTCATTTGAGCTTTATGGTTTGATTTGTTTGGTTTGTATCAATTGATATCGCACTCGGAACAAACAGAGATTGTGCGGCAGTCCATTGTCGTCTTGTTCAATACAATTATTATGTACGACCGTCCCAAATAAATAGAAATCAATAAGTCTTTTATCTCATTTGCAATGTATGCAGATAGATGGGTCCCCGTCCAACTTTCTCTCTTTACACCAGCTTTAACGTTATTTAACATGGCACGACGACGGCTACGACTTCGGAGGGAAAGTAATGCCATAATGGAGGTCTTTGATGTTCATCCTTTTCTTATCTGTTATTTCCTATCTATTTTCCATCTATTTTTATTTTATTTCCCATTCATTGCTTCTTGTTATGTGGTGGTTTGGTTAACAAAGGGCTAGTCATGATGTGATGTGATGGGACGAGATGAGATGTGATGTATGGAAATATTCATTTTCATGGATTACCAGCACAGTTACACGGAGTACTTGAGAATGCACATAAACATGAAGAGGAAAAGTTTATGGTGTATAGATGTAGATATAGATAGACAGCAGAGAGATACAGAATGCGAATGCATGAATTCTTTCTACTTCATTTCTCCATGCTTCTTCCGTCTTTATTTTCCTGCTTTCACTTTCTCCCTCTCTTCTTTTTTTTACGCTAACCAACTTCCATTGCATTGCATCAAGAAGAAGCAATAGTACAACCTGCCAACAACCAAAGAAGCAAAATCAGTTCAAAAGTTGACTATTTGGCTCGACTTGGCCAGTAGTAGTAAGACAGAGGGGCAAAGGGAAAGTATTGTGGCCATACACGATTCACTGAACGAGAGAAAATGTAATAGCTCAGCATGTGTGTGTGTGTACTTGTGTCACTTATCCAATGTCTGTACGGTCATATCATCTGTACGTAAAATAAGTACGGAGATGAGATAATGCTTTGATGAATTCTATCTGGCCCTTCCTCTGCTTTGGTTTGTCTAGTCCGATCCGCTTTTGGGCTTCACTTTAGTCCAGCCTAGTCAGCTTAGTTTACAAGATGGTCTTCTTAAGATTTTAGGATTTGGGGGAGATTTCTTCCTCTTACTTACTTACTTTCTCTTCACTTCTGCTTCTTCTTCTTCCTGCTTGCCTTCGTCAAGGACAGCAAATGGTGGTGTCGTTCGTTTTGTCCCTTCGTCCTAGTCAAAAGATAAGCCCCACATTCGCATCTATATCCGTGACAGGACAGGGTCGGTATGGTCAAAATAAATGCAGTGGTAATAAAAGTAGGTACAAAAGAGCCTTCTTTATTTACTTACACACATGTCATACCACCATGTAATGGGCTCTTCATGTCTTCATGTAGTGGTGACAAACCATTCTCAAATCAAGTCATCTCAACATATCCTTTTAATAGCATCAAACGTCTTTTAAAATTCAACACTTTTGTCAGTCAAAGATAAAAGAACTCTCTCTGGGTCTTCAGGAAACTCATACACGTCCACTCGCTTTGTTATTCCGAGAGGAAGGAAGGAGTTTGTCCAACTTAACTTCCCTTCATATCTGTGTTTTTGATCACTTAATCTTGACACAAAATGAGCCCTGGTTGCACTTTCTTGATGCACTAATAGCTAGTAAAATTGTCGTAGGGTTTGGACCCGACCTTTTTGTAGTTGCATCCCATTTCTCTCAGAAAAAAGAAGGACTGTAGTTTGTCCCTACTTTCACTTTCATTTGACAAAAAGAGAGGACTTCATCTCATGTTGTCTGCTGCAAGATACAACTGCACACAGTCTTCTATGACCAACTCACCAGTCCATTCCTTCTTCGCCATTCCCCTCCATTTACAACTGTCGTTTCTGGTCCTTTTGGTCGTGTGTCTTTGAATAAATAAATCAGTGCAGTGCAGTAGTCAATTTTACAGATAACTAAAGTTCTGCTTATTTCCTTCTGTGAAAATAAGTATCCTCGTTTAAAATAGTTTTCTCTCTTTCACCCTGTGGTGGTGGATTATTGTGTCTTCCACTCCACAGATAAAGCCTTCATCTTCATCTCGGTCTTGTTGAGTTGGTCTCTGTACTTGAAGTATGTACATCGGACTTCTGAAACTGGCTTTATATCACTCTTTCAACGATTATTACCAGCTCATCTGAGTCATTTTTACGACTCTCCTCGATTTAATTTCATCCTCGTCTCATTTCTGGACGTGATGGTACTATTAATTAATCTCTTTTCCCAACTCTTGAGCTCCGTAATGTATAAATGAAAACCCCTTAAAGGAGAAAGGGCATGGTGGATAGGCTTTGTGGTTTACGACTTAAGACGATGATTGTTGACTCTGAACTTTCACTTCCTTTCACCATTCTAAATTTAAAGAATATAAATTTATTGACCCCTAAAACATGCATCTTGTTGATCGGATTTCATTTCTTTCAGATTTCAAATGGGCCTTGTATAATTTGCTGAATCTTTACAAAGCCCTCTGAGCCAATTTCCACGTAGCCCCCAATCCCTTGAACGGAAGAACTTGCTCTTAATAAAATTTGGAGGATTTGGGCTTTCATGCTCATATGTGTACAACTATAATTTATTTTGTGAAGAACCGTTGCTAATCTATTTTTTACCAATGCATTGGCACAAACCAAAACCAATAGAAATGTTTCATGTTGTCCAACTTCTGTCAAACTTCTTAGCTTGCAAAAACAAATTACCAAATCAGTGGAATTGAACATGAACAACGTTTTCAGAATGAAATGAATGAAACACTAAAAACGAAACCGACAAGACCGATAATCAAGGTCATGTCATCTCTATACTCTCTTATGTCCTTATCTAAAATTGTTGAGCTGAACTTTGAAGTAACTTACCAGAAAGAAATTAACTGAGAAAGTTTTATAATTTCGTTAAGAGTTGAGAATTCTCGATTCTACTTTTCTGGGCCATTTCCTTCTCTTCGTCAATCTCGCCTGATTGTACTGAAGTAACCATCATTGACATCTCATCTCTTTTTTGTTCATCGTCTGATCTAATTACCAGCGTAATATTTATTTCTATAGTAGCCTTCTTTGCTCTGACCGAAAACCTAAACCTTACACTCCTACTATTCGTTTTAAAACTTTGTGTCCCTAACCACCAAGTAAGTGTCTTGAATTTTCGGGTTGACATTAACAAAAATGGAGAAGCATGTAACTCTAAAAATATCAACAATCAAGACTGCTGAGAAGGGAGAGATCAATATCTGTGGTGGGAGGGTGAGTGAGTGACTTTTTAACAATAAAAAAAGAAGGAAACGAAAACAATTTTTAAGTCATTAGATTTCCAATTTCAATTTCCTCTTTCGACTAAAAAAGTAAACTTTAGACCGAAGGATCTTTTCTCTTCTATTTTCCATTTCTTCCCACGTTTCAGCGGAATCATCAACATAACATCACAACACATCACAGGAACAACGTTGATTGAAATTTAAATTGGATTTCAAAAACTTCACCACTAATGGATGGAGCAATGTATGAAGCTATGGACCAAAAGTTGAGTCAGACGGAGGTAAAAAACAAGACGGGAAAATGGAAAGGATCGTCAAACACAAAGAAAAGTGATGAAAAGAATTTTTAAGAAAAAGTAGAGAAAGCAAGGAAAGTCTTTAAAGCATTCTTTGACTTGGCCATAATTAAACCAAGCTGAAATTTGTGGAGTTGCAACTAATTTAGATTGTAAGACTTCTGTTCGTGGCAAGCAAAAAATCAAGGAACAGAAAGTCATCGCTTTGCTTCTGACAATTCGTTTTATTGCCTTCATAAGAATCAATTGCTTATTCAAAGTGGGATTTTCCTTCATCTCCATGAACACTAAATAAATTAAGCACTCATCTTGAGGGTGACGTTACCTCTTTAAAAATAAGAACTACAAACGACGCTTGTTCTTTATGTCTTGTACTCAGAGAAAGCCTCATCATTAACTCATCCGTTTTGTAAGCATTTTTCTACTTGTGTGTTTTTTCTTACTTTTCTTTTCTAATTTATTTCCCTTCTACCACGGCTAATAATGAGTGGATTTAATGAGTACATCTCTAACTGGGATAAAGCATATTATTACCACGTAGAGTTTGTCAGAACTGTCTAGCTAATAATAATACACAATTGGTGTTAAAAGTAAAGTAACGAGCTATAGTGATAATGAGCACCGAGTGATTATGCTTCGCTTCATAATCTCTATTGCTACTCGCATGAGTACTCAATTATGCAGCGAGATGATAATTTTCTGGAGAATCTGTTCTAGTGTAACTCATACACCAGGGAACCAAGGTACTATAAAAGAAAGCGCCGGAGAACTTCCTGTTATTTTCATACGGCAGCACGTCAATGTAAGGGCTGGAAGTACGAACATCAAAGTAATTAAGGTTTTTAGCTGTGGTAAGTAAAGCTTAGGCGAATTATAAGCCTCCTCTTGTCAAGAATACCTGTCGGATTCAGACACTTAACCTTTTCC
>JAQIWU010002094.1:0-13447 GCA_034696445.1 Isotomiella minor
GCATGGTTGGCATACAGCAGAAAAACCGTCTTACTGTTGGAAAGGCTCAAACCGACTTTTCGGACTTTCTCCACTTTCACTCGATCGATACCAAAATTGCGTTCTTTCATTCTTAATATACGGTCATGGCGTGGCATGGCATAAACTGGAATTGCTATGGAATGAATGGCATAAAAGCGGGATAGCAGCACGGCATAAAGGAGTGTTGTATTCCCCTGGCGTAGCCTCAGATTATAGGGGTTGCGAAGGTTACTTAAATGCAGCTCACTCTCTCCGAGCTTAGGCTTTTCTATACATTAGCATCGTCCTGGTCATTACGCTTCACATGAACTGGACAGCGGTCAAGGAAGTCATTCTGTATAAGCAAATACAACGTCGTGTACATTTCATTTCCTTCTGCGTCGAATTATTATATGAGGAGGCAATGGTTTTTAGCGAGAGTCACGTCAGGACATTCACTTACTTTATCGCAGTTTGTTGTCCTCCCTTCTTCCAGTCAGTCCTCATCGTCATCAGCATTATTGTTTCCTCATTTATTAAACAGTTTTGGTTAGTTACCTGTCCTCTCTCCTCATGATTGATTCATTTCACTTTCTCTCCCTTCCTTGTTTTCCTTCTTATCGTGAAAGGGAAGGTGGATAGTTAAAGTCAACTTTCACACAAACGTCATGACAAAGTTTTTGGGCCTTCATTTCCAGCCAAAAGCAGGTAACCTATTTTATGAATTGCCCATCATAAGAGCTGCAATGTGTAGCATAATTTCCGAGAACATAGTGTCTGCCTAGGTGACACTCCTGAAAGTGGTGTTTGATGTCTGTCCTTTCAAAAATTCATGAAAGAAAAGGAAGTGAGCACACATACAATATCTTCGTGGGTACATGCTTTCTCCTCTCTCATCCTGTCCGTGGGGGATCCCCTTAATAAGACCAGCCTATGCATTAGCAAACGAGAGAGAAGTCTCGTCTTGGCGATGTCCCATATTAGGAGAGAGAGATAAGTTCACGGTGGTCGTCGAAGTTTGTACATATGGCTGCTGCTGGAGTAAAACTTGTCAGATGTGTTCGTGCTGTGTAGTTCTCCATAAATACCTAGGTTTAAAAGCTGCTTTGATTCAGATGAGTCTCTGGAAGGAATATGGTGGATGTGGTCTGCGGAACTTCTTTCTTCGGCTGGAAATAGTACAAGGACGGAGGAGGATGCCTCCACATCTGTGTATATTTTTATTCCGCCGTGACCTTTCATCATCTCCAGATATTTTTCTTACAACTCCTCATTCATGATATGTGGAACTATACGGGTTACTTAAAAAGTCAAACTATTTTTTAGTTAAGTGCTCACATAAAGAAGGCATTCATTTCTTCCTTTGCTGACAGCGCAGACAGTAATGAATACAAATATTCTCAAAAAATCTTGAACAGACGTTGGGTGGATGTGTGTTACAATAACACCGCATTCTGATGTAATTTCTGATCTGACGTTTCTCTTTTACAAATAAAAGTAGGTTGACTTGTCTACTGACTTTGCTTGAATTTATGACATTTTCGTGGTGAGATTAATGAATGTTAAGTTGCTCAGATATGGCGTCTTACTGCGTCGTTTATTTTGCTTGGTTATTGTTTTTTTAAAAAGTGGTATCAGTGTGTGGCATGTAGCTTCTTTAATATGTGTGAGGTGAGGTCCATGTTGTTTCTCATCCACATCCAAGATTTTATTTGATGTTGACGACCCACTCATAATCAAATGAATAAAATAACACATCTTCTCACTTCAAACAAAGTCTAACACAAATGCGTAAGGAGCTTCAGTTTCGCTTGGTTACTGTGCAAAAAGGCCATTACGAGGAGTGCACTGGTGTGCAGTTTTGCAGCTACCTACTTTGTAATGTAATGTTTGGTGGTTGTTATGTTTCAAATTATGAAATGTGAATTGATGTCATAGAAAGCTGTCTTTTATCCCAGTCAAACTATGTCACCAAGGCCTTGCTAAAATCTTTTCATGCATGTTGCATACTCACTTTAAGACTTAAAATTGAGTTGTTCAGCTTAAAGGGTCTAATGATTTAATGGCAGAATAGTGTCCTGAAGGCGCATACCAATTTTAGGACAGTTTCAAGACGTGTTACTTGTATATTTGTGTATGGGAAATGTTCGGAAAGTCATGCATTGCAGAACGTACGTGCGAAACACTCGAAAGAACTGATGCAAAAAATAGAAATAATTGTATCCATTCTGAAGCACAGAGATGTGTGCTAGAATGTCTTCTTGACATCTGTTCAAAATTTACTCCCTCCATGCAGATTTTGTTGGTCGTCGTCACAGATAGAGTCTGTTCAATTTGCATCATCATCGATGATGATTTAATGAAGTTTTATTGATTAAACAAAGTCTTTATTGCTCTCATCCCCCACATTTTCTGTTGCTGCAATTACAAGTCTGTTCTTGATTTTTTACACATGAAAAAATTTGATCAGACTTGGCAGAGGCATAGGAGTCGCCTTAATCTGTTACACAATTATTAATTCCATGTGTAGATGTGATGTAGTGCAACACAAGACGTAGTGCGAATGTCGACATTATCCTACACATTGATACGTAAATAGAGTCACACTTGAATTATTTTCAAGGTTATCGTGTTTGAGGTTAATAGCAGTGTCGAAAAATATGTTTTTTTCTGTCTTATGATTCCCTTTGTTCTCTATTGCACACTCACTCGATCATTATCATTATTATACATCTTTCCTTGCTCAGATTAGCGTTTTGCAAGGTACTTCTAAAGGAGCACAGTTATGTTGTGAGTATGGCCAGACCACTTGTGTCTGGTCTGAGCTGGAGCTTAGATACATGCGTTATTCTTATTACACTCACAACAGTTAATCATTTCGTCTGGGCTTAACAACGACTTGAAGTCATTAGCTAATTTTGTGAGTCTCACGGAAAAAAAAGTTCACATACTCCACCTTGTAATTAATAATGGGTAGGGGAGAGCAAAGGTGGGGAGATGGCAATAAATAAAGAACAACGAGTACTTCTTCTATCGTGGAAGGATTCCTTGTATTCGGGTTTATACCAATTGACAGTTTATGGCGTGGTGGCAGTCTTGCGAAGGCGTAAATACTCCGGACCTAAATTCGTATACTCGAAGATGTCATGTCCACCTTTTGATTTTGTTGACATGCGCATTGCATTGACTTAAAATCTCACCACCGGAAGAAAGTGTGGTAATTCTATGCACAATAAGAGTTTCTAGCCGTGATTATGAATAAAGACACAGACGCTTAAAATTATAAATCGGTTGTTGTTATGCGAATGCATGAATCAACCTGTGGAAATTGATCAACCGGTTACGAAATATACTTGGGAAAATCGCTACCTACAGGCACCTGATGAAATTAGATTTGCGTTTCTTTAGACAATGCATGAGTTTCCATTAGCAGCATTGCGGGAGCTAGAGGGACAGTATTGCATTTAATGCCTGATTATTTGACGGAATTGTTTGCGGTTCGTTAACCAATGGAAATTTGCTACCTACGCATATTTACTTATGAATGACATGGTCTTCAATTCTGAGCATCAGTGTCTCCCAACTTTTCAAAACAAATATGGGAAAAGAGCAAATCAATTGATTTCAAGGCGTCAAGAAAATCCCAAATGTCGTTTTCTCCCCACACTCAAGAGTTGAGACCACATCAATAGAAGATGTGGTTCGTTTTTGGTTGGGGGAGCTCAATTGAAAAATCAGAAACTTGTTAATTTTTTTGTGCCCATCATTTTGCTTAGTTTGCATTCGTTATGGTCATACATTTCTCAATCGTTTGCACGGATACACAATTTTTTTAATAAGTGAATTTGGCGTCTCAACCCCAGTCTTGACAACCGTACACTTTTGCACATCATCTTTATGACTCTTATATTTTTGGTTTTTGCTCTGCAAAAATTCCCAGGCGCAGGATGCGTTGCTTAGCCTACCAAACCAAGAGATGAACACTTTCTGTATTTACCCTTCATTTTTACGGCCTAATAATAATTTCTGACAACCAGAAATTATATGAGGACATTACTATTTTCACCATCTCTCTCTCACACGCTCACCACCAAAGCCACCCCAGACACCAGAACAACCCTAGCTTACTCACAAGCAATATTTTCATCAGCTTTCAACTTCAATCTTATTTCTGTGGTTTGAGGAAAAATTAATGAAAAATGATGAAATGCGTACAAGTCAATGTTGCTTGGAGAGTACGCAAGTTAAATCCTCCTCTATCCCACTCCATTGCATGTGGCTGTATGTAATGATATTTCACGTCCAAAAATAACGTGAGCACATTCCACACCCACACGATGAACACTTCATTAGACCCTCCAATCTTTTTTAGGAGAACGTAATAAAAAGTCGTGTTTTCTTCGTTCCATAGTGCCACATGTTGTGTCTTTCGAATGGCTTTCCACGCATCCTACAAACCAATCTTCATGTGTGTACATAAGAGAGGCGAGGGAGATATTTAAAAACATGAATCGGAATTAAACGGGGAGATGAAATGAAACAACAGAACAGAGAGCATCTATTTGCTTCAATATGTGAGAGAGAAGCTTGTTTTACAAAGAACAAGGCAGACCAAGTAAGGACAAGAGAACCACCTTTTTCATGAAGAGATGTGAAATTATATTCCCTAGCCTCTCGTTCTCGGACGCATACAACAGAATTCAATTGCAGGAAGATAATAGCAGCACAAGAAAAGAAGGTGAAGTTTAAATGCTGTTATAGACATTGCCTTGTAGGGTAGGAATTGAATTGCTTCAGACAAAGACTTTTAAGAGGAAGAACCGAGTGAATTAACCAGGTAAAACGGGACCGGGTGAGGTTTTTCTCGAAACCTTAATTTATTTGCATACATGCATGCACGCCCCAACCAACTCAGCTATCTTTCAAAGTTATTGCGGCAGGTGATAATGATTAAAGCACTCTCTGTCAGCTCTCACGCCACGGACCTCCAACCATAATACGATGATGCTTCCAAAGAATCATGAGAAAGTGATTTTGCGAGTTGCTGTATAATTTTCACTGCCATGGATTATTTGATAAGATATGAAGATGCCACTCCTCGCATCCTCATACTGGTGAGGGAGGAAGAAGTGCCATGGGCTGTCTGCTGCGGCAGTTGTCTGCAGCATAGCATACGGTTTAAAAAACTGAGTGAGTGGGATGTTACGATGGGGAAATAGGAATGATTTAACGATTGAGGATGTTGTACCACATCACATCCATGCAGCAGTGTGTTTAACTGCATCTCATTGTAATCATAATCATTGCAGTTCGGTGAACTCCACTCGTGCAACCAAACCAACTAAACTAAACCACCGACTGCAAAACTCATCCTTCTTTTAAAAAACGAGTGGTTTGGGTAGATTAATGCAAACTGCGAGTCTTGTTGTTGCTTGGCTTTGTTTGTTGGGTCGTCCATTCTGCTTTTCAACTTTCAGTTAGTTTTGTTGTTTTGCAGCAGAGCTTTATAGTGGTGCGCATCAAGCTAGCAATATAAGTGCTTGAATTTGGTTTTCCTATGCGGAATGTGGTAAGCATAAAACCAAGGAAAAGCTAATTGCAGTCAACAACATTTGAAATCGTATTATTGACTGAGAGATTGGACCCACGTTTTAAAATCTCGAGGGAAGGATTTAGCCTTTTTATTCACGGCCATCCTCGATCCCTCATTGCGAAGGTTGCCCTAAAAGAGTGGGGTCACAAATCTCTGAAAAAGAATCTCTGGACAATGAAGAGTGAATTACCAAATCAATTGCATCAAAGTGAGGAAGTGACTTCCTGGTTCCATTTCACCTCACCTTTTTGTGACTTGCTAATAAGCTAGTTTTGGATCAGTTGAACACCTTTGCTCTGATGTCAACATGCTACCCACCGAAGGTAGGGTGTGTTTGCGAAACTCTTTCATTTCCATTTTGACCCATTCCTCCTGTGGCATTATACGACGAATGGCACGGAAATAGCCTACATGTTTTGGGTTGTTCACTCTTCAGCAGCAGGAGCTGGTTTGCAGAGTCAAATTACGACTCCCATTAGTGCATAAATAAATAAACCAGTGGTTCATTCTACTCTCTCGTTTTAAAAGGTCCATAACATTTCATTCGGGCGAGGCGATCGGACACCTTTTCATGTTTTTAATGTAAATAATAATGTGAAGTAAATCGTGTCACTGGAGAACAGAGTTAGCCCCTTTAATTAACCTGGTGTAGAGGAGTTGCAAAAAGGACTTAGTACTGTCCTTTGAGGAAATGTGACAAGTTCATTTTGTGAGCCTATACATGAGTCGGAACTGTTCATTTATGTAATTTGCTGGCGTCGTTGTGTCTTTAGAAAAATCATGTCCTGTCTTAGATTGTTAGAGTGGGAATGAGAAGAGTTAGATTTGTTATTGTTAAAGGTCAAGTTCAATGTTATTATTTTAACATGATACATTTGGCTCATGCCATGCAGTTCATCTACTATGGTTTCCAAATTGCAACTCGAGTTGCATGAATACAAGCAAAGCTACTTTTAGATAGCTACTTGGCTGGTTCCTCATGATCATTGCTGAAAACATCATTTAACCTGCCAATAAACTGCGCTGTAGTTGTCAAAGCAATATTAATGAAATGTGTAGACAAATGTTGCACACAGCTAAAATGTTTCCACAACTATCGACTTGAAGGAAAGAAATGAGACTCTCTCTCTTCAAGCGTAAATAACCCCTTCCTCATAAAGTCAAGACCAAATTGTTGGATAATGATGTGCGACGCAGAAATCTAACAGTTATGGCACATCGACATCATAGTCGACTTGCAGTGTCGTAACTTTTACCACAATAACAACTTATGGCTTTGACTTTTGGCATACTCTTTCTTCCCTGAGCTTATAACTGCACATATATTTTCTCTCCCCGTGTGCAATATAAAGTCGAAGTTCAAAGAAACGTCGATTCTCGTTGTTTGCGCACTACCCTTTTCCTAAGGTGCTTTTTATAGCTTTGTTATTGTATTTGGGCATGATTCTTACGAAGCAAAAGCTCTTTAATGTGATCGTGATGTCCATCCGCATGTCTGGCCGTTTGCATCACAGTAGTTGGTACAAAGTGAGATTAACGCCAGCTCCAAATACTAATTCAGGATATTGATGCAGCTTGTAATTTGTTTTTGTGTCGAAATTTATAAAATATTCCTTTCCTTGCTTGTGTTTTACGAGTGTCGCATTCCTTTGTTCGGCGTAGTTTGAATTTGAACCAAATCAATTGTTTATGAGAGACGTCGTAGGTAGCGGGATCATGGAACAATGACTTTTCAACTTAAATAATGCTTCGCATTATCGGTCGATGCCACCACAGCCTTGTTTATTCCAATTTCAAGTTCGATTCAAGGTTTGAATTGCAACACCTAATGCATCTTATTCACTCGCATGTCTTGAGTTGGAAGGGCTCCGCAGTGGCTGTTCTGCTTGTCAAATGGAAAAGGCGTCTTGGAAACTTACCAAGAATTTTGGAACATGACTCAAACTGCTCTATACCTGATGCGAATGTGAGGAGATGCTTCTGAGCGATAAAAGTCTGAAATTTGCATATAGTCGGTTTAGTGAGTTCATCCGTTGTGGTAGCTCGTTAGCTTCATGAAATGAAAATAGGGTACAGTTTGATTAATCGTTTGGCCAAGTATGATTTTGGCAGAGGAAAGACGTCTTGGTGTTGTGTTCCTGTGGAAATATAGCGTTACTTAATTAATATGAACAGTAGTGGTGCATCATTCACAAGGACGAGCTTTCACTCGTATACATTCAACCGTTTCCTTTGCTTTTCCTCCACATTCTTGTCCCTTGGTTCTACTGTAAGAGTATAATTTCCCTAGAATGTTATTGTTTTATGTTAATTTGTAATTTTTTTTGTATATTTCAGAGTTTCAAGGACCATGAAACCTGGTGTTCATTTATGAGGAAGAAGAATTGTCCCATACCTTCAAGCCTTGCATAATTGATTCCAGAAAACTCTCGTCAAAGTTTCGTGTCTCAAGGAGGAATAAATTTTGGACCTGACACTTTGTCTGCACTGGTTTACCAGTGCAATATAAAGCATAGGTAAGTCCCACCTGTCCCCATTGATTACGCTTCCCTCATAAAACCTCCTGGCTGGCCAATTGATTAGTATTGAGTGCCATTATCCAGTTTGATGTTTTCTCCCAAATTGAAACAAAGCAAGGGATACCTGAAGAGTATATAAATGACAATAATAGATTGCATGAAAAAGGAAATGAGTCGTTTGGTAAATTGTGGTGTACGGTAAAAGTAATGAGAAAGCTGACGGTAGGAAGAACTACGTTGCAATCATAAGTGGTTTCATGTTGAACCATTTCACTTTGTTGCCTGTCGATGGAATAGAAAGAAGAAAATAGTTTCAATTCAAGTTTGCGTGCTAAACGTCCAAACACGAGACCATAAAAGAAGAGAGAAAAGTTAGGCTTTTACTTTTCCAAAATTGTATGTTGAGTGAGTACTTGGATTGTGGGTAGTCAAGAAAGTGTGAAGGTCAGTCAACAACAAAGTATTATTTTTTCTATTGATTTGTGAAGTTACTTTTCGTAATTGCACTCTACTTTTTATGCATGGTAGTTTTTGGGGTAACTGAAGACTCCAATGGAGAAAGTCGTATATTGGAAAAGGTCCTTCGTGTCACCTTATACCTTAACGTTAGGGTGCATATGATGCAACTCTGAGTAAATATGCAGTGTGATATTAATGGTGACTATTTTTCATTTCTTTACAGCACTGGCTGCGGTCGGTCGAATTCGGCACCCTTCCACGGGTGAGCCTTTTACGGCAAACGGAACCATGGTCAAAACCTTTCAAGCATACTTGGCCAATTGCCACCGATTTTACTCCTGTGTCCACTGCAGGGCTCATCTTGCTAATCATGATGAGCTGATTTCCAAGGTGAGGGTTTTACTGGGGTTCCGATGGGGTGTTGTTGGGTGAATCGACTTGACAAATTTCTACGACAAAGAAAGGACCCTCCCTTTCCTGCCACGACCAAACGGACTGCCTTGCGTGTTTGTGTTCCCTGTGATCCCTTTCCCATTAATACCACCTACAACTCTGTGGTAGTTGGTAGTGGTGAAAGTAGTCTCTTGTTAGGGTAGTCGTAGTCGTAGTGATAGGAGAGTGACTTTGACTCAGTCACTTTCTCTAATTTGTCATGAAAAATTTCACGAGCTAAAGAGGAAGGAGTAGTTTTTTTTTCAATTTCTATGAGTGTCTTTACTAGTTTTGGTCGTGTCTGTTGTGAACCACAGACAACTGGAGGGTAAAGTGAGCAGTTCAACGAGTGAACCTTCAACGACTTGCTCTACATTCAAGGGCGATCGATTTTCTTCTCAAATACACTTCGGTTAGACACTTCTGTTCAATTTGTTCCTTTTAAGATAAGCCTCTAGTGACCTAATGAATAGTCATTAGTAACACCATGAGTGACAGAAATTAAAGCAAAACCCGGAGTTTGGGTCCTGTTCAAGTTCAGTTTTAGCACGGATGATGATGACATGGATCATCGTGAGTGCATGAGGCAAGTCAAGTGCCAGAGCAGATGAACATGAAGGGAATGAAACGTAGGTACCTATCTTGTCTTTGTGGTTATCTCTGGACGAGTGTGTGAGCAGAGACAGATGACAGGGCCCGACTCTGACTTATAATTGTAGATCTTGAGTACTAACCATTTCCATCTGAACATTCATCATTCAAACCTAATAAATTTCAATGCATTTGCCTACTTTCAGTCCTTTCAAGGAAGCCAGGGGAGAGCCTATCTCTTCAATTCAGTGTAAGTTGTGGCTCTTTGAACCATGAGCTCACTATAAGCAGTAACTGATTGCGTCTTATGTTGAACAGGGTGAACGTAGGGTGTGGTCCAGCGGAGGAGCGAGTCCTTTTGACGGGACTCCATGCTGTCGCTGACATCTATTGTGAATGCTGCCGCACAACCCTAGGTTGGAAATATGTAAGTCTAGTCTCAGGATCCTATTTGCCGTGACACTACGACCAAGGAGATTTTGTTGTTGTAGGAACATGCCTTTGAATCTAGTCAAAAGTACAAAGAGGGGAAGTATATTATTGAGCTGGCGCACATGGTGAAGGAGAATCAGTGGGATTGAGACAAGGCCAGGGTCAACCAACTGGGCACCCATGTCACACCAGTTATTCGTCCTGCAACAACGCTTGGCGATCCTGAGTTGTACGATCCTTGGGAAATCCCTGAAGATCCAGTTGAATCCATCGATGACACTCCCCAACAACGCTGCCCTTCGTTGGTGTCATGCTTTGCACTCTTCCGTCGTCTCTTCTCTGTCATCTGGCAAGGTGCTTGGCGGTGACCTTTGGTGACCCTGGCCTACAACTAATCATTGCAGTCTACTCATTCTCTTCTGTCCACTCATGGTGTACTTCATTATTGCATCAAAATTGCGTGGCCGTCGATCTCTTCATGGATGAAATCTGTAGCACCTTTGGTCCTCGCTCTCTTTCGGTGCTAAAGAATATCTGGAGTTATTCCTATCTCAGGAGGTGTCCTGAGGTCCAGGAGTATATGTCAATCTTATGTGAACACTCGTCGTTATTGCATTTACAAGCTTTTGTCGTCGGTATACATAGAATTAAATCGCTGGCGAATGTCTTACACATTGTTGTGAATGAGATAATTACTAGATAACTCTAAGTCGAAGAGGATCAAGATTTTCCATTGGAACAAGGTTGGAACGCTACTTTCTTTAATCCTAAAGGCTCATTATGATTCTATGTAGTCTTTCGTAGAAAACTGAAACGTAACTTTATGTAACTAGGCTATTGATGTACTTAAGATAGAGAGAGTTCAAACATAGAAAAGTGTTTAAGTTGCATTACTACAAAGTAGGGTATCCCATTTCGATGTACATATATAAATGTGGGCGCATATATATATTGTGAAGACTAGAGCGTTTTCCACATAATCTATTGCCATTATACAGTTACCCAACTAATTAATAGTAACTAAATGAACACAATTCGCAACGGTGAAATTTGTGTGCTTCAAGAATTCTCTGCGCGAGTGAAAATATGAAAAAATCAATCAATGTGAGAAAAATCCCCACTCTGTGATACAACGTTTGACTGAAGTACACGTCGAATCTAAACTCCCATGACCCTTTGGTGTCCGCAACCCCAAAAAACGCAAACGTTTTCGAAATCGTAG
The DNA here is from genome assembly GCA_034696445.1 of Isotomiella minor. Classification (NCBI taxonomy): domain Eukaryota; kingdom Metazoa; phylum Arthropoda; class Collembola; order Entomobryomorpha; family Isotomidae; genus Isotomiella; species Isotomiella minor. The sequence goes on from JAQIWU010002094.1 coordinate 11,249, forward strand.
ACGAAATCGCTTTCTTAATGTAAAATGTAAATGTAAAAATATTAACGCTGTCGGTTGTTTCTGCTTCTTTTTACCCTGTGTCGGTTATCGTGGAAGAATGTTTAGCTTTATTTCGTAGTTACTATTCGTTATTTGTTGCGCATCACGTCTGTGATGCCGTGCATGTTAACTAGTGTAGTTTTTTTCCGCAAATTGTACACTATTCTGATCTATTGGATTGCTATGGAAGACGTCCTCAGTCGCTGTAGAGAGCAGTCAATGTTTAGGAATATTTCAAGTTTAATTTTTTTTGGTATTGGGTATTTAAACTAAAGTCCAAACAGTCGATCCTAATAACTGCTCTTTTTAATACTTTTTTACGCAATCGTTAAGTCATGCAGTACGTGTAAACTGTAGTAAATCTTACGTTTAGATTTGGTTTGCCTTTTATTTTTGTGTCAATAAAGCGTTCAATTTTAAGTTTTGATATTTTCTTGAGGAGTTTTGTTGTAGCCTCTGCTCACTCTTCAGTGTTGTGCGTTATGCACCTGCCCGTATTTGACGTAGTGCTTATAATTTACATAGATGCTTCAAAGAGTACATAGGGTTGCACATGTTTCAAAAGTTCCGACCAAAGAGTATCCAATTTTAGGGAGACACTTTCCAGGAAACAAGCATTTCAAAAGGACACAAACCACATAAATCAGAGTTGTGAAGACAGTGTGGTGGATACATCTTTGACATACATCTTTGACATGGGAGATGGGAGGCTAAAAAGTACTAAAGTACAAGGTAAACGATAAGAAATAATTAGATAACTCATTTTACGAAAACTTGTGTAGGTACAGGTATCAAACACACGGTTAATGCCATTTACTGTAAGATTAATCAAGCCAGTGTTGCATTGCAGTTGCTCGCTAAATCAATTCTACTATATTTTGACGCACAAGTCATTTTGTCCTTATCAAAGTGCAGAAACACTAATTAACACACGTAATAATGAGGGTTTGAAATTGTGGTGCGGGTACATCATAATTAAATTTAAAATTTACGGACGGCCGCCTACAATTACAGTTACAGGTATCAACAGTCTACAACAATTAAGTGTTTCTTTGGCTCAAAATTCCCAACAAAGGTTTTTAGCAAGTCTTGTAGTCTCATTTAAGTTTGCAACTGCCTGAACGTTAGATTTTTACGCAATGGAATGTAAAAGCCACTATGGTTAATCAGTCCCAAAGCATGGTTACCTTACCTACCTTCCCCCTTAAATAAGTAACATTTCCCCTTCTCCAAACACACTGATCTTTCAATCTGCACTATCTGTAATGACGTATGCCAATAAGCATACATAAATTAAATGCATCACGTATCTAAAATTATCGCCAGTCGAGATTGATCCTATTTTCTATGAATGAAATCTATATAATCTTGTAATAAGTATAAAATGGTGATGTTTGGATTCTTCCAGAGTTCAAAATTGGTTCTTGTTTAGTCACCAATTGACTTTACTTTTTACTCCCCCAGAGAGCAACGATTGCTATGAAAACTGATAGTGTATAAATAAGAAGCGTCGTAATTGTAATTATTACACAATTGGCCAATGCATTGCAATTTGGGCAAGAGAAAAGCATATTTATTGGTGCTATAACTTTGCAATCCTCTGCAACCCTCCCCACGTGCTAATCTCAATATACCCCCGACGTGCATTTGTTAGCCTAACATCTAGTTTTCCACAGTAATTAGTTGAGTCCCTGATTATATTCTTAATAATTTTTCAATGGGAGCACGGATAATTGGAATGTCGTTGAATGAAGTGCTCGGCACCCAAAATTGCCAGCTCTGTTTCCAGGACGTTATTAACTACAATTTTGTTGTAGACTTAAATTAGTATTTGTTGCCATTGTTAACCATTGTTACTGTTTTATGCGACAAAATCCTTTAATCGTTGTGTCTGTGAGGGTAGAGGAGTGGGGGTTTACAATCCAAATCCATAAATCATAGTCTGTGAAAAAATGTAGTTACTCCGGTTCTCCGTCTCATCCTTAGAGAGTCAACCGTTATAAAACTATTGCCATTAATTCATTTTTGTATTATTGATGTATATGTACCACGTAAACAATGAAAATATAATGAAAATAAATCTTAAGTCTACAATTTGAACGATCGGTATTCGGTGTTGCTGGAAAAATGTGATGCCAAGATATAGGACTATGGAATTTG
>JAQIWU010002095.1:0-13440 GCA_034696445.1 Isotomiella minor
GTGGATCACGTTCAAGATGCTCAGGGTCCCCACCCCTTGGACGGCTTTGAAGAGGAGGAGGGTGAGCAGGGAGGAGAGCACCGTGGAGGAGGATTTTCGAGGTTCGGAAGAAAGCTTGTCCACTAATAAAATAGTGACAAAGTTAAGTACATTTCCTAAGTTAAAAGGACTTAATTACCAAAGTCCTGAGTCAGGATGGGGACTTGGATGTTCACGCCCAAGCCAACAAAGACAGTCAGGAGGGAGAGGGCCACGGAAATTTGAAGACCAAGATTACCCTTCGGCCACACCAATGGGGCGAAGAACTGGACATACTTATTCCCCTGTAACTTTGACAGCAAGTGACGTTTACCTTTGGACATTTTCCAATGAGACAATGAACCTAAAGTGACGCCACCACATCAACGCTATATGGCAATGACAATGTCCTTTAAAAACTTGGAAAAAACAAGAGTCAAAACCACTTGCTCGTTAGTTATAAAAACTTTGGCAGTTTAAGTGTCGTCATACATTAACATTCAGTAAATGTCTGTCTGTGGGCATAGAAGATAAGGTGCTCGCGTACGCTGCACCACAGCACAATAGATAATTCATTCATTCTGTTGACACGGATATTTTATGACGCTCACCATTTGTTTGTGGAACCCAACAAACAAGTGTTTGTTGACTTGACATTTGAGTTGTTATTTATTATTGACTTTCATTCACGGAACTTCGGAAAATGCTGCTGCTGCTTTGTGTGTTAAATGCAGATAAATATTTTCTGGGTTTTAAATTTATGACGACAGTTCATGGAATTTGCAATTTATAAGTTGCTAATCTATGGCCAATTATAAATCTATGAGTGGTTTTGATTAATTTATTAATATGCATCCGGTTATGAGGACCGACCAACATAACCGCGCGTCGATCTATTTTTCTTGCTAATCCGTATCTGCGTCCAAAAACCTTTCCAATTATTAAATCAAAATAAATGATAATAATAAGACCACATAATAATATAACGTTGTTGACACGGTAGGAATGACGCGATGACAGGACAAGGGGTTTTATTCGAAATTTATTTATCGAGATCTGCGCCACACATCGACAATGAAACGGAAGGGTATAAATGGCATACATTTGTCATCCTTTGACACACCAGAGTGTATAAAACGTTAGTCATCCTGAGGTTGACTTTGACTTTTAAATAAAGAGAGAAAAGTTAGTGGCTCCGTGAATCATCTTTTATATAAGAGACCAGAAAGAACTTTTGCTTTTATCTTCAATTCTTCCAAGCCTTCTTTGAAAGACCATTTTTAGAAGGTAGGTAAGAAACGTCTTCAATGGCATTATTTTTTCTTAACAGATTTTATCCTTGACTTAGGAAAATCGACGCTACGCTAATCTCAACATGCCCCGGATCCTCATCCTCTCAAACCCTCGCTCAGGGTCCAACCTCCTCAAGGACCTCCTCAACTCCCACCCTGAAGTCCACTTCGAGCCTGAGCTCCTGAACGATGAGGAGGTCATCTCAGGCTGCCCCATAGCCCATTTGGACAAGACTCTGAGCTCCTTCTCGGAAACTTTTGTAGGGTTCAAGGTCTTCCCTGAACAACTCTTTGAACGAGGTCTGAACTTAGCTGAGTTGGTCAATGGGCTTGGGATCTCCCAGATCGTCGTCTTGTGGAGAGAAGAGCTCCTTGAAAGTCTGACTTCACGCCGGATTGCGGACAAGACGGGCGTCTGGTACGTGGCCACGAATGAAGTCACTTCTCAAGAGAAGATCGCTGTCGAACCGGAGGATTTTGCCAAGTACCAGGCCGACCTGGTCCAAGACTGGGGCAAGATTGGAACCCAATGGCCCTCGGACATGACGCCAGTTTTTGTCAAGTTTGAGGACCTCGTGGCCAATCCGATGAAGGAGATCCGGAAGATCTTGTCCAGGATCGCCTGCCCCGTGGATGGCTTCGTGCCTTCCTGCAATTCCAAACGCCAGAACTATTCCCAGCTTCAGGACAAGATTGAGAACTTTGCCGACCTCCCAGAGGACTGTAAGAATGCAAAGTTGGATGTCAAGGGCATATTGGAACAACAGAAAGTTGGGGGCAATGGCGTCCTTAGCTCATTTCCTTTGGAAGTCCAACCCTACGTCCCTGACAAGGAACCAAGTATCCCCGAGGGAGGATGGACCTATCGCGTGGCCGACCCCCTCCTCACCCCATCCGTGAAGTTGAACGTCTTTGACGCCCTTGAGTCTGGGAGCATTTCCTCCGCAGGATTCTGGCCTCGGCTTATGGCCTCCAAGCTCAAGGAGATCCTTGGAGTCCCCGTCGTCCAGCCCACTTGCAATGGGTTCACGGCACTCCTGCTTGCCCTCCAAGCAGCCGACGTTGGGGAAGGGGATGAGGTCCTCATGCCCTCCATGACGATGGTCGCAGTGCCCAATTCGGCATATTTCGCTCGAGCCACCCCCGTCTTCGTGGACTGCGCTCCAGGGGGAGCTTACAACCCAGGGCTTAAGGAATTCCTCGCCGCAGCGACGGAAAAGACTAAGGCTCTGATCGTGACGCACACCTACGGCGTCCCCACGCCAGACATGCAGGCCATAGCGACGGAGTGTCATAAACGCGGCTGGACGCTCATCGAGGACATCAGCGAGGCTGTGGGCGTGACGACAAGTGAAGGACGTCTTTTAGGCACATTTGGAGACTTCTCCTGCGCTTCCATGTACATCAACAAGATGGTTCACGCAGGGGATGGCGGTTTCGTGTCTGCAAAAGACGCAAAGTTCGCTGCAAAGTTGACTTCCTTGGTGAACCACGGATTCACGCCTTCCTACCACTTTGTCCACTTCGTCCCCTCTGCCAATGCCAAGATCAACGGGGTGGGCGCAGCTATTGCCTGTGGGACGATTGATGAGTTGCCCAAGGTCATGAACCATCGGTCTCACATTGCCTCGCTGTATCGAAGAGAGTTGGAAGGGCTGGGTACAAAGCTAATGCCTTCCTGTGGGCCTTTGGACACCCCATGGGTCTTCGGCCTAGTTTGCAAATCAAAGGCGGAGAGGACTTCCCTAAGGGCATTTCTAGCGACCAAAGGGGTGGAGACGAGGGACTTTTTCTTCGCTCTCCATCTCCAACCCGCTTTCTATAAGGAGGACGCCCAGCGTCTTAGCAACGCTGAGGTCCTCGGGTCTACGGGTTTCTACCTCCCGACGCACTCCAACCTAAGGGACTCTGACATCCTCTACATTTCCAGCTGCATCAAGGCATACTTCAATCCTTCCCTTAGTGTCCTAGAGATCCCTTCTCAGGAGGTCAAGGAAGCCGTCCTCATCCCCCCAGGATCCTTCTCTGTAGAAGTACGCGCATACAACCCCTCCGGCTCCCTCCGGAGGATGGAATCCAGGTCCCATCTCTACTTTGACGCCGTTGCCCTGGGGATCGAGGCTGAGCGGGTCATGATCCAAGAGCGGTGGGACGCCACGGCGCTTCTCATTGAAGACATCAAAGCTTTGATAAAGCGTGCAACAGAAGACCTGGGGCAAGATGCGACTCGCACGCTAAATTCCTACTTTGAGCCATACCTAAGCTACTTTGAGTCCCAGACGGACTTTGAGCCTGAGGCTGAGAAGCCCTGGAGGAGCGAAGACGCTTCATTAAGGGCGTCCTTAAAACTTGAGGACATCCCAACCACGACGGACGAAGAGACGCTTCAACTCCTGGCCCACATCGTCAAGAGTCATCGGCCTGAAAATGTCTGGGAGATTGGATGCTGGATGGGCCATGCCTCCTTCCTCATGGCTGGAGTGAGTGAGACTGTCTCCCTTCGGAACAAGATATTCTCCTGTGACGCCTTCCGGTGGCAGAAGTGGATGGAGCGTTTCACCTCCCATCCGAAATTAGCATCCCTCCTTCCGGAGCAGTCCTTCCTCCCTGCATTTCAGGAGTTTACGAAAGAGTTTGAAGACAGAGTGGAGGCGGTGCGGTGGCCGTATGACATAAAGGCTCTTCCGCAAGCCCTCCAGAATCAAAGGCCGGACCTCATCTTCCTCGACATCACACAGGAGGAGGAGGACTTGGAACACATTTGGACTTTGATCAAACCAAATTTGATACCTGGAAAGACGGTCCTCCTCTTCAACGGCTTGGCCTACAGCTCCATTCCCTTCTTCACGAAGCACAGCGACGAACTCCAGGCATTTGCCAAACCGTGGACCCTGGCTAAGGCCTTCCTTTACAAACCTCAGGTGACAAAGTCTCCACTAACGAAACGTCTCAACTTCCAAACCGACCCTGAGTGGAGCCACCACCACAAGAACCTCTTCTGCTCCTCCATGTCCCTCCTAAGAGAGAAATACCACGACCCTTCTGCCCCCATCCTCTTCTTCCCCGCCGTGGAGGAGGCCATGTGCAACGACCCTCAGCTTTTTAGAGCAAATCCTTGGGTGGGGGTGATTCACTCCGTGCCCTCCTATCCGTCCCTCTTCTACGCCCCTGATCTGGAGCGTCTTTGCTCTCAAGAGCGCTACGCCCCATTGATGGCCAACTGCAAGGGCCTCTTCACCCTCACGCAGGTTCAAGCAAAGTACCTCAGGGCCAATCTGCCCAAGGGCTACGGTTTCCCTATTCAGGAGCTCAAGTATCCTGTGGAAGAGGTCCTTTGCGACCCTTGGAGGAAAAGCAGCGAAGATGAAGGGCCCATCGACCTCGTGTTTGTGGGCAGCTTTGCTCGAGATTTCCAACTCTTCTTCGACGTTGAGATCCCTTCAGGGATGCAGAAGGTCCTCGTCGCAGGGGATGAAGACACTCAGCTCGCGTCTCAGCGTGCCCCTGCGTCGGTTAAAATCCTCCCAAGACTTCAGCCAGACGAATACGAACTCATGCTGAGAAAGTCACTTATTTTCCTCTCATTGGAATACGACGGAGCTGCAAACACCCTCGTCCTCGAGTGCATCGCCCGAAACGTCCCAATCGCCGCTCCGAGGATGGCCTCTTGCGTGGAGTACCTGGGGGAGGATTATCCCCTCCTCTACGACCCGAAGGAACCTAAGCTACCTGAACTTTTGACCTTTTCCAACATAGAAAAGGCCATAGACTTCCTTAAGACCATGGACAAGTCTCATCTTTCCCCAGCTAAGATGATCAAGTCTTTTGAGGAAGGAGCCGTCCTCGCAAGTGTGCCTTCAAGCACTCCCAATGACTTTGACGTTACGGTTTGCATCTGCTCCTACAAACGCACTCACCACCTACCAGGGATCCTGGACTCTCTATGGAACTCCCAAGACTTTGGAGGCAGAGTCCAGATCGTCGTTTGGAATAACAACCACGCAAGAGCGCAGGTCGTTCAGAAGATCTGCTCCGACTATGTCGAAAAGTCATCCAAGGACCGATCCCTCGAAGTCATTTCTTCCTCCGCGAATTACTTTTGCTCCATCCGCTTCGCCATGCCCGCCCTCATGAAGAGCGATGCTCTTCTCATTTGCGACGACGACATCGTTCCAGGGCCCAACTTCATAAGCTTCTTCCTCTCCGCACATGGGAGGCATCAGAAGGACGTCCTCTGCGTACGAGGACACGCCTTTCTCCCCCACGACTTGAATGTGCAGGACCCCAGCGACTTTTGGACAGAGTATGAGCATCTCCGTTTCAAGGACGATGGGGCTCCTGAGCAGTTCATCCACTTTGTCCATGCGGATGCTTGCCTTATCCCCAGGGAGGCTCTAAGGGAGGTGGCGAGTGTGCCCATGCCAGATCCTACTTTCGACCTTGTGGACGACTACTGGATGAGCTATGTTCTAAACTCCAGGTTTGGGAGGAAGTTGAGGAAGCTGAGCACGAAGGACTGTAAGGAGAGTCCGATAGGGAGGACGGAAGACTCGGACCAGGAGGGTCTGGCCCTTCATACGAGGCCTGAGGTGTTTGACGCGAGGGTGAGACTCTATGTACATCATATGGTCAAGGGGTGGCCGGTCTGGGAGGATGAGTGTCCTAAGACAGTCTCTGAGGAAGTCAAGGAAGCAAAGAATGACTTCTGGGTGAAACCACAACTGGGCTACAACGTCTCAAGTCGACTTTCGCTCGCTGACGTCGAGTCCCTTAGCTCCATGGGTGTCAAATCCGTCCGAATAGGAGCTGTGGGTGTGGGAAAGGAGGTGGCCAATGAGCTGAACCAACTCTCCATGAACCCTGATGAAGAAATTGCAAGGCTGCAAAAGACAATCGCATTGCTGGGGCAACATGGGATTTCCACCGTCCTTGTATTACACCGGAGGTTGGCCATTCCCTCCATTTGGAGGCTGTTGGCTTCAGCCTTCAAGGGTGACGCCAATGTGGTTGGCTACGACCTCATAAACGAGCCTTTCACTCAGACGGAGACAGACCTCCATTGGCTTGAAGTGCAAGCGACGAAGGACCATGACATGGACACTTTCAATGCGAAGTACAAGGCTCTCATCCAAGCCGTTCGAGAAGTGGACGCGGTCACCCCAATCATCATTGAGCCTTCCTTCTGGGGCCACTGTTTCGCTCTTTCCAAGCTGGACCTAAAGGCCCTTAACGACTCCAACCTGATCGTCTCCTTCCACTTCTACGAACCCATGCTCCTCACCCAGAGGACGAAGAACAGGGGACGCTTCTCCTTCCCAGGGGAAGTCCCTGTGTATGACGGGGCCAAGTTCTCAGAGACCCTTGTAATTGATGAAGCCTACATTCACCAGCGCTTTGAAGAGGCACAGAAATGGGGAGAAGAGAATGGAGTGAAGGTCTTTCTGGGAGAATGTGGAATCGCCAGGGATACCAAAGGAGCGAAGGACTACCTGAGAGCCATATTCAAGTCACTTAAGTCCCTTGGGATGAGTGGCTTCGTGTACTCTTGGAGAGATGTGGAGTGGGACGCTATGAACTATGAGTTTGGACCTAACCCAAGGAACTACAGCAACAAAGGCAGTAGCAACAATGAGCTATTAGACCAGATTGTCCAGGGCATCACATCTTTCAATGACTAAAATTATGTAGTTTGTACACAATAAACTTTTATTCTCCTTCAAATTCAGCATAGCAACCTTCGCATAATTGTAAGAAAATCAGACTGGTGCAGGATTATTAGGTGAACTTGTAATTTCCCAGCATCTAAAAATGTCCCTTACCTCGTATCTAAACTTGTTGCTCATGGCTCCATAAATGATGAAATTGACACTGGAATTTAGCAACTGAGCGTGGGCATTCGCGTGTTTTAGGATGTATGCATAAACTGAACTGCGCCAATCAAGATTGCATCCTACCAGCGTCAATATTACAATGATATATTCGAGGGTGGAGCAAATCCCAAAAACTACGGTGACCGCAAACATCATCCTGGTTACTGATACGGTTGAGATTTCTTGACTTGTCATCGTCCTCCTATCAGCCTTTGTCTGTTTCAACTATGGATGTTTTTAACAAACCAGGGTAATACCAAAACAATTGTACAAAACATAATTCTTTGGCAAGGTACCTTTCGGTGAAGAATCATGCTGAGCGTTGCAGCCGCAAGGAACGGAACAGAAAAATGGATCAAGGTATCAAAAGGATCAAAAATGCGCAATTGTTGACCCATGAGCGCATCAAACATTAGACACTGAATATATAATCACCAATCCTGCCACAAGGAGGCTTATCGCAAGCCCCCTTTTCTCCTTGGTTTGGTGGGCGTGGAGGGGGTTGAAGATGGCATAGCACCTCTCCGCGGCAATGGCAAGGGTGAAGTATTTTGAGCCTAGAAGAACTAAACCGCATCATAATAAGTGTGGATGTTTTGAATTGTTGTGAAACGTGTATCTAAAACTTACAACTCCATATTAGGGAAGGGAGAACCACGGTCATGACAACATCTGAAGGTGAAATTACTTTAAACCCCTTCAGCAAAACTATGAATCGAGTCGCCAAGAAAGGAGTGTCGAAGACCGCAAGTCCCACCACCAGACTTGTGTACGGACCTCGCATATTTTTCCGCAGGAACACCGTCCCGGATACCAAATTGCCAAGAATGCCAATCCAGCAGTACGCAGCCATTATGGCGTAGGATACAATTGTGACCTCTACTGGCGGCATTCTAAGGGTACGACACAATCCTCTTATAAAAAGAACTTAAAACGGAATCAGTCGTATAAATTTCTAAAACGTGTACAGAAAGTCTGTTTCCATAGAACGTGCATTTCTTATTCTGTGGTTTGGTTAAAATTGGTGGCTGAGATGGAGCGTCCTTCAGAATCGGTTGTGTTGTGCGGTTTTGGTTTTCCCAGTAGAATTGAATTGAATTGTATAGCATTAAGAATTGGCTAAGTCCGAAGCACTTCAGATTAGTTAAGCATACAACCTTTGTACCCTTGCATTCTAATAAAGATTTGTCTCACCATGCCCCATCCGCAAATTGGTGTAGGAGCCAGTAGTATAGACTTTCTAAATTGGATAAAAAAAAATGCGTCCACCAACCCGTTTGCCAAGCAAAGCAACCCGAGCAAAATGCGTGAAGGTAAAAACGATAGTCTCAACGAGCCCCAGATCCACACTCTTAATGCTCTTAATGTTTCTTCTCTTCAAATTGGAAAAATACAATCGACTGTTTTACTATGGTAAATTTGTTTTGCTGCGAATTGAGCAATTCTTTAAAAACCACTACCGATTCTAACGCGGACATTGGCTTTAATACCACAAAGCTAACGTACAGACTGCATGACGCATATGTGCAGACAATGCAATGTTTAATGGCATTTAGGACACCCCTCCATGCCCATCCCGTAGTAGAGAAAACTAACTGCCAGGTCTTTCATAATTCTGACAAAATAGGTATAGATAGATTAGTGTCCTCAAGATGACTGTTGTTGGAATTACCCTTATATCTTACATCGTGGCGTCTGCCTACTGTGTGATCGGTATTCCTGGTAATTTGATCTGTGGGGCTGTGTTTCTACGGAGAAATATGAGAGGCCCATACACAGGCCTGGTGGTGGGACTAGCAGTTTCTGACATTCTTATTTTAGTCAACGCAATAGCATATTTCCTGGTCGTTTTTGGAACAATTTCGACGCTGGGTGAGGCAATGCGACTCTTAAACTCGATTGGTAAGCACTCGAAATACGTGCCAGGAATGCATTATCAATATTTAATTACAGTTTTCGTTGGGTCTCGATACTTCACCCTTGCCATTGCCGCAGAGAGATGCTACGTGGTTTTCTACCCCCTCCACGCCCACAAAACCAGGCACAAAAGGGGGCTTTGGACAAGTCTGTTTGTGATGGGATTCGTCCTCATGGTCCCAACCTTTCTCTTTATGAGTGCTGAGTTCGGGTTAATCGGGACAGGCCTCTACTGGCTTCTGGTGGCCTTGGTCCTTATCATTCCTTTCCCTGCTGTCGTCGTACTTGGCGTCGTTCTATACCGAAAGGTACTTCCCTTCAAACATTTGTCCAATAGGCATTAATCAAATAATTTTGATAGCTAAAACAAGCAGAGTCAACCAGGAGGACTTTGACAAGCCAAGAACGCCAGGGCCTGTCGATAACGAAGATGATGTTTGCGGTCACCGTAGTTTTTGGGATTTGCTGCTCCTTCGAATTCCTGTATAGAATATTGGGCATTGCAGGATTTGTTACCATTGATTCGAAAGACATTTATTCCGTCTCACTTTTTCACGTGTCTTCTCACTTGTTCCTGATTAATTCGAGTGTCAATTTCCTCATGTATGGGGTTATGAGCAAGAGATTTAGACAAGAGGTAAGGGACATGTTTGCTTGCAGGGGAAGTCCAACAAGTATGCCTCATCCGGCACTCCTATGACTCCCTGAGGACAGTTGAGACAATGAAAATTTTGAATTACAATTATTAAGAAGAATACAAAAAAATAACATTAATTTACATACCACCAATTAAACAATTTTGAAAACCAGTAGACCGGACATCTTATCATAATGTTAACCACAAAAACTGATTATATACCACAGAAAGGAAGGATGCATGACTCGGATGCAAAAAGAATAAAGGTCTTTCCTACAAGCAACCACCATTTTAGACACCAAATTTTGAAAGCTGTAGAAAGCAAAGCAAACAAAATGGTGGCAGATGGGATCATGATTTCTTACACCATCATGATGGTGACCTGCCTCATAGGTATCCCTGGCAACGTTGTCGTTATTTTGGTGTTCCTGCGAAAAGGCATGCAAGGTTCGACGATCACAGGCCTAGTGGTGGGACTCGCAGTCTCTGACATCCTTGTCTTGACGTCCAGATTAATAATGCCTTTGCCGGGATTTTTGGTAGCAAGTTTCTCCGAGAGAGACCTTGGACTATTCGTATCAATTTTTATTTGGATTTGTAAGTTTGAATTGAATCATCCCCTTGAATATACACAAATTGTGATTATTCGCGTCTATCTTTAGCTGATCTCGGTTTTCGATACTTCACCCTTGCCATAGCAACAGAGAGATGCTACATCCTTTTCTTCCCCTTCCACGCCATTCAAACCAGGGAGAAAAGGGGGCTTGTCATGACATTGTTTGTGGTAGGATTCGTAGGAGGAGTGTCAGTGGCTTTTTCCGTGTATGGTGTGGTCATCTGGCCTGATCCAGGGTCTCTGATTTCCCATACCTTGGTTCGGCTCCTCCCATTCCCTGCCATCGTAGGGCTAAGCGTGGTTCTTTACCGAAAGGTATGTCACCGTTTAGACTTTCAACTTAGCATTATAATTTCTCTGATTTAAGTTAAAACAAGCTGAGTTTGACAAGAGAATAGAAACGATGGAAGAGCGACAAGACTTACTGATAACCAGGATGATGTTGGCAGTCACGGTAGCATTTGGGATGTGTACTTTCCTCGACTTTCTCTACAGGATGTTCAAGTTAGCAGGATTGATTATTGCTGTCAATAATTCAAACAATTATGAAGCTCAAGCACTTTCACACGCCTCTTTCCACTTCCTTCTGATTAACTCAAGTGTCAAAGTTGTCATTTATGGGGTCATGAGCAAGAGGTTTAGACAAGAAGCAAGGGGTCTGACAAGTGGTAAGGAAATAAGTACCAGTATCACAAGAAAGCCTGATTCTGAAGCCGTGTGACCATCAGACATACGTATTTGAAAAAGTAAGGTAAAGCACTGTAAAGAAGGGAATTGCAGATAGTCGGATAAGCTACGGGGGTGTGCCGAGCCATTTAATTTAAATTAGATTTAAGGCGTCTTCTTTTTTGTTACAAATAATGTATAAGTTTAATACCCAATTATGAAAATGGATAGCACTACTTTGGTAAATTAAGCGTGATTTGTAAGTTTGTTTTAGAGTCTTAGTCTTAGAAAGTCTTAGAAAAAAGCCAATCTTGAGACTGGTCGAGACAATTCCTAGAAAAATAAACTATACACTCCATATAAGCGATACTATACACTCTTCAATGATCTTTCAACAAACCAATTTATTTCTTTGAATCAATCTTTTTCAATCTTGAATTACAATTCATTCAAACCATCATTGTAAAACTTTTGACATATCCCTCAGTTTCGGGGTCGATTGGGACGATTGTCCTGAAACATTGGAAGTGATTGTTCCACAGTGGTCCTTAAAGTTCTGGCTGCAGCAGCCGCATCGGGTGACTTTTTTTCCACAGCTCGAATCCCTTGATCCACAGACTGTCCCACGCTCTTGCCCACGGCGTAGGCGAAGTCGTACGCTTGGCTGATGCCTGGAGCTCGCACCTTGTCCACAAAGTCCCGCATCGGGTCGTACTTATTTCCAGACATCTTTGGCACTAAAAGTACAAGGAAGGGTACAGGATGTAAAATCTCACCGAAAATCCTTAGCTTACATGCATTTCTTTATGTCCGCAGATCAGGTCTCAATTGGGAGATGATGGCTTGTGTTGGATGTTCTTGAAACGACTGGTGCTGACATGATATCATCTACTGGCTTTTATATTTTGAACAGAAAACATTCTGAACATCTAAACCCATGGCCTCGCTTTCCATCCAACGCTAAATCAAGTTGGTGAAATCATCGAATTTCCAGCGAAATGAACTTTGACAGATGACCTCAAAATTGTACTGATAGCATAGTCTCATAAAATGAAGACTGAGACTTCATGATGTAATTTTTGCAAGTAATTCACGGCGTACCTAACTCAAATTATATTTGCATAGAAAAAGATGAGATGGTGAGAAGACACTGTCATGACTGTTCATGAGGATGAAGATTTAGAGGTGATTTATTATGCAAAAATAAGATAAGATTGTTCACCAATGATGACACTATCAAACAAACTTGCTAATTCTGGCTTCTTATAAATTGTCAGGATACGCATCACATCAAATCCTAGGAAAAATAGGGTTATTTATAAGCTTAAAAAAGCTTACCAAAGTTACTTTTACCATCAAATCCCGTGACCCAAGGTCAATCAATCTGTCGCTTGATATCAACGTCTCGAACAGCTTTTGTTAGATGAGGATAAAGTAAATTATTGCATTTCACCCCTTCATCTCTTAAAATATCCAAGAGTAGAATTACTTTTTAAAAAATTGAATAAGGTTGGTTGGATCTAGAGATAAACACTCGTCTCAGCGTGCCCCAAATTCCCAATATCCCAATACCGTGTCACTGACTACACCTGGGCCAACCAGGGCGATACATAGGCCTGCTGGTGGGACTTGCAGTGTCCGACATTCTTATATTTATCTACTGCACTGCACTATTTTGGAGCAATTTCGACTCTGGATGTGGCAATGTCTTAATTGGCTGATTTCGATATCCACAGTTATAACAAGCGGATGCTGACAGGAGGACGATGACAAGGGGAGAACTCAAAGAGACGTGTCCATAAGTCCATAATCCATCCACGTCTAAGACGTGAAGATGACAAGTGTGTTATCTAATAACACTTGTGAGGAGGATGCGAAGGATTTTGAGGATTATTATTCCAATCCATATTTTTACACAATCGGATTCACTTTCTTTTTTCCATTAATTCTGAAGAGGCTGTTGTTTTTGCTTTGCTATTTTTGCTAGTAACTTTTTGTAGGTCGTCTCAGGTAATGGCAAGTTATGTGGTATAACTGTAGTATAAATAGTACTATAACCTGTTAGGTAGGTATAAATCTTGTTTTTGTGATTATCTAGATAAAAGAAATGGAACCAAAAGTGAAAAAAACATGTTTGTTCATCGTACCCAATGACATTCTGAGTCCAAGCACTGCTTTTAGGTTAAATATATATTCGTCGTCAAGGTTTTTACTAGAAGTTTTTACGATACGTTTTTAATAAATAAAAATAGTTATTCTTTTCAAAGATAAAGTTCATTATTTCTGCGCAAAAAATACATCATTTCCGAACAATAGTCCGCTAAATTTTAACAGGTCAACCAAACATGAACACGTCTCGGCTTTCCTACGTATTTCTCTCCGTGTCTTTAGTTATAGCAGTGAATTGTTTTTCCTACGAGGAGG